>JAYESA010000319.1:0-17500 GCA_036927795.1 Iris macrosiphon
TATGTATATATATATATGTATATATATATAGGGGTGTGTGTGTGTGTATGTGAGATGAGAGGGGGGGGGGGGGCAGAACCTGCTGCAGCAGCAGCAGAATCAGCAGCAACAGTAGCATAGAGCTGCACCAGCAGCATGTGCAGCAGCAAGGAGCAGCAGCAAGGTGAGGAGCAATACGAGAGAGAGGGGTATGCATATATATATAGATAGATAGATAGATAGATAGATTGTTAGATATTTAGATAGATAGTTAAATAGGTACATAGATGGTTAGATAGATACATAGGTAAAGAGATACATAGATAGTTAGGTAAATAGATAGATATCTATAGTTAGGTAGATAGGTAAATAGATATTATAGATAATTAGTTAGATAGATGCATAGATAGATAAATAGGTATATGTTAGATAGATCAATAGATATCTCTAGATAGGTAAATATTAGATAGATAGTTAGATACTTAGATTGATAGATAGACATAAACATAGATAGGTAAATGTTTAGATAGATAGATTGATTGATAGATAGCTAAATATTAGATAGATAGTTAGATATCCATATCTATATGCATAGATATATATATATATATATACATAGCTAGATAGATAGTTAAATATCTAGGTATAGATATATATATTTATGTGTATAGGTAAGATAATGGGTATGAGTATATATGTGTGTGGATATATATGTATATAGGTAGATACCTACTTAGATATATATATATATATATGGTAGATATCTATATTACCTAGCCTAGGTTAATAACTAGGTGCATAATTAGTAGCTAGATAGCTAGTTAGAGGAGTTTAGAGCGGTATCTCAATACCTTGAGATACTGAGGTATCTCAATACCTTGAGATATCCAAGGTATTGAGTTTCGAGCGGGGTTTTTGAGCAATAGCCTAGGAATAGTATTGGAGTGATTTTTATATGTATATGTGTATATATTTACGCGTGCTAGCATAGGTTTTAGCTGGTTTAGGCGAGGTGCGTAGCCTAGGTTGAGGTATCGGATACCGAGGGTATCTCGGTATCTCAAGGAGGCGAGTTTGTGAGTTTTCTAGCTTAATGAGCTCGGTTTGACCTAGAATTTCAGGAGCACCCTAGTTTGACCCAGACTTGACCGTAGTTGACTCGGTTGACCGCCAAAGTCAACTTTTGACCTAGTTTTGACCCAGAGTTGACTTTTTGGACCCAGAGTTGACTTTTTGACCCAGATTTTACCGGTTTGACCTAGAACGACCCTAGAAGCCTATTTTTAATTATTTTATATCTGTTTAAACTCATTAGAACCCTGTTTAACCTTGCTTTTTGCATTAGGTCCTTGCGACACCGGTTCGGATCGCCAGTTGCTCAGGACGTCAGGCGAGTACATTCTCTGATAGTTTTCATTATCTGATGATTATTATGATTCAGATTCTAGTATAGTATCATTTGATTATTCTGGCACAACACAGGACACTGATTGATATTTCTGGATTCATTTACTTGCGACACGTACATTTCATGTTTTTGGCCTCTATTCTGGAATCACTACTGGCATCACCTACAGGCATCACTACAGGCATCATTCATGTTCAGGCTGGACTCATCTTGATTTGCGTATCGGGTCTTGGATCCACTTGTATTAGTCGGGGCGGGGAAATACTCGAGTAGACATGTAAACATTCCTATCTGGCATCATCAGGAATCACTCCCTCTGGTCTAATCTGGAATGATAGCAGCCGCGCACCCAGTGCGCGGTGAGCCGTACTTACCCCTAGCCGTTTACATGTCGAAACAAGTATTTCAAAGATACCGAGTCCATTCTTTATAGTCTGGACTCTCATGCATTTCTTGACTTGTCTCACTTACATGTTCCTGGACTTGACTCACTACATGTTTTTCATGCTGGACTCACTACACGTTCATGTGCACAGACTTACTCTTAGTGTAGATTTCTTGTATCTTGCAGTTATTACTATCTTGTTCTGATATCCATGCATCTTTACCTTTATGCACCAGTTATACATATTTTCTTGTTTCATACTTGCTTCATTCTTCTTGCTACTTGCTATAACTGTTTTATAGTTTTTATCATTTAAATAGAACTGCTGTTAGAGATGTACTTGCTCCAGTCCTGACTGGACATATTTTTCAGAGTATCCGGAGGATTGGTGTCCGACGTTTTATGGACCTGAGCCTGTCGATGGTGCAGACAGGGACCCTCTAGTTTATGGGTGATTTCCGGGTTGGTAGCCGGGATCACTGGGACCTTGTAGTTGTTTTTATTAGCTTTTAGCACCGGATTTGTCTCCGGTTTTAGATTGAGATCTTGTTTGTATATTATTTTTGGATGTTGTATTATTATTTTGATGTTGTGGTTGTTGTAGTAGTTGTTGTTGGTTAGACTTTATAGTTGTTAGATCTCTGTGTTATCTTATCGTGCTTAGATTCGTGATTGAGTATATTGTGATTATCTTTGTGATATTTGCTCCTCCGTTTGGAGTTGAGATCTTGACAGGTTTATATTATTTGTGTGGTTGTCCTCCTTTTGGAGAGGTCATGGCCGATTTTTTTGAGTGAGATTATTATCTAGATAGTTGACCTAGACAGCGTTCTACCGCCGATGCTGCGGCGTAGGCTAGACGTACTCACGACTCATGCCCGATTTTTCGGGTGCGGGTCGTGACACGTTTTTGGTGGCAGCCCCATGCAGGTCTCGATTCGCAATTAGTGCGCTGTCGTGGTGGTACAACAACTTAGTTGTACTGCTGCGAGCCTGCTATAGGATCTAGAATCTAGGATGAGAGTGTACTTAATCACGACTAGGAATAATTCCAATCTAATTATTCTGAAATTGCTTCTTTTGAAATATTACTGTCCTTCTTTGATGATATCGTATCTTGCGCCGTATTGACTTCTTTTGATCTGTGTTCAGGATGCCTCCGAAGACACGATCTCATCGTACCGCCCCAGAAATTGCCACTGAGAGGTCTACTACCTCTCGTCCAGCTCGTATTCAGGCAGCTGCTACCGCTCCACTCACCACTCATGCGGTTGAGGGAGCATCTGCTTCTCTCGGGGATTCTCCTTCACCTGTCGATCCGAGGACTACCCCAGTCGTTCCTGTGGTTCCTCCACCACTTCCTGCTCCAGTAGATGCCGTGTAGTTGTTTGCATTCTTCAGGGAGATGATGGACGCGCAGCACCGTCAGGTGGATGTGATGAGGCTGGGCATTGAGAACGCCCACCAGGTGGCCATGACGGCAGTGGATAGGGTAGCACAGATTCAGCCACAGGCAGATCAGATTCAGCATCCGAGGCCAGACAGTATTATCGACTTTCAGAGGATGCGGCCCAAGGAGTTCCGTGGTACAGAAGGTATCCTGTACGCGGATGACTGGATAGAGCAGATTAAGGGCATCTTCAGGCTGGCGCAGATTCCAGACAGCATGCAGATAGAGGCAGCGGGCAGTCAGATGTTCGACCTCGCCTTGACATGGTATCACACAGATACGAGGATTGCGGCGCCAGGGCTTACTTGGGTGGCTTTCAAGAGGCTTTTTAAGGAGAAGTTTTTCCCAGATGTGGCGCTCAGTGCTTTGGAGAGCCAGTTCGAGGCACTCGTCCAAGGGAGCATGACAGTGGACGAGTACGCAGCGGTGTTCTATCGTCTGGGCAGATTTGTAGATGGCTTGAGTGAGGCAGCCAAGGCGAGAAAGTTTCGTAAGGGCTTAGTTATGGCGGTCAAGTCTTTGACCAGGAGCGACCGCGAGGCAACTTTTGAGCAGATAGTAGGAGATGCTCAGAGAGCAGAGGATGACTTGGAGCTCAAGTCCAAGAGAGGCAGGGATGATTCAGGCAGTGCCAGTGGTAGTGCGGGACCAGCTAAGCGTCCCTATGTGCAGAAGGCAGCGCAACAGGGTCAGGATCAGAGGGTGCCCACTTGTGTCTACTGCAGGAAGGCAGGACACACCTGGGATGTTTGTAGGAGTAGGCTGAAGGTGTGTTTGTTCTGTGGATCCGCTGCTCACCAGATGCGAGATTGCCCTACTGCACCTCCATTGGGTGGAGCACAGGATCAGAGAGTTGGAGCTAGGCCATCTGTGGCACAGCATCATGTCCCGCACTAGCAGAGGGATACACCCCAGCAGGGCAGGGCTTATGCGTTGACGGTCGAGGAGGCCGATGCTACGGATGTCGGGTTAGCAGGTCTGTCTCTTGTTTCTTCTTCCTGTCCTTTCAATTCCTTGTGGTGTGCTTTATTAGTACCTGTTAGACTTTTTGTGCTGTGGTAGATAGTTTAGTAACCCTGATTAAGACTGTGATAACACGACCAGTAGGACCTTGATCTTGTATGTTGTTTAGGTAGAATTTCTTGACTGTGCTTGTTGGGAGTTTGACCTAGAGAGAGTGTGATTGACTTTAAATTTCGAGGACGAAATTTTTTAAGGAGGATAGGCTTGTCACCACCCCATTTCCAGAGTCGGGTATTTTTTTTAATTTAGTTAATTGTGGATTATTTATATTTAATTGTATTTATATTTAATTATTGATTGTATTATATTTTTTATTGTTTGTTTTAGGATTTTGGCTAGCCTGGACCCATGTCAGACCCTAGTGGACCCATGTTTGACCCAGCCCACACCCTTGTGAGAATTATTTTGGGGCTTAGATTTATTATTTTATTTTTAGGAGGTTAGTTGGAGAGATTTGGAACTAGTTTGAGTGCTTTTGGAACCCGAAACCCGAAACCAAGTCATGTAGGGGCATTTTGGGCATTTGGAAACTTGGCAACCCCTTTATTCATGCTCCCACCCGACCAAAACCCCATTCCCGCAGCATACACAGCAGCCCCCATCCCCTTTTCTTCTTCTTCACTTCTTCTTCTTCTCTACTCCTTCTTCTTCTTCATTTCTTCTTCCAATTTTTCACTTCAAGTAAGTTTTCTTCTTTTTCTTCTCTTCCTTCTTCCATTTCTTACTTTCATGTGAACTCTAACCCTACATTCTTCCCCAACCTAGGTGGGTAGAGCCTAGATTTTGTGTTGGAGCTTGGATTGGGAGCTTGGAAGCTTGGTTTGGAGGATTTGGAGCATTTTGAAGATTTTGGCTTGGGATTCCAACTCCCAAGAGGTAAACCCTAATTTTCCCCTTGTAATTACTTTTATATAGTATAATTAATAGTTTAGAACCTTCCTAGACCCTTAGGCTACCCGTGGGAGGAAGTTGGAACTAGCTGGGTAGTGTTTGGAGACTTTAACACTAGGTTTTGTGTCAATTTCGGGTAAAATCCGAATTTGGCCCAATTTTGGGTGATGCCCTAGGTTAGATAGACCTAGATAGACGTTGTCGGGTGTCTTAAGGGTGAGTGCGTGTCTCCGTTCGGACACGGAAAGCCGTGTCGCAGAGAAACGGGCGTTTCGGGCGAATTTGGGGTTTTTTGTTGTCGCCGATTCTAAGTACGTGTGCGTTTCCGCCACGGGCCTAGAATCGACGCGGGAGCACATTTTCTAGGATCTAGACATCGTTTAGGATGCGTGGGTAAATTTTGGGCCGATTCCGAGTTCGTTTGGTGTGCGTTTCAGGAGATTTTCCGAGCCGCGCACCACGTGTTCGTCGAAATGATCGAACGGCCATTTCGACTTGGTTTTCTCGTTTCGGGCTTGTGCGCGCGTTGGGTTAGTATCGGAGAGTGTGTGCTAGAGTTTTTGAGTTATATTTTATATATTTATAGGCGTTGGTGAGTGTCGGGGTCGTTGGGCGTGCGTAGGTGGGGCGTTGTGAGCGTTGTGTGCATCGTTGTGGTAGTGTTGTGTTTGTGTATATATGTCTCTCTATATATATTTATTTGTGTGTGTGTTCCTATATATATATATATATATATATATATATATATATATATATATATATTTATATATATATTCTATTTATATATATATATGTGTGGTTATGTGTTTGTGAGTGTGTTAGTGAGTGCTAGTGTATGTGTGTAGGTGAGTGCTTGTGTGAGTGTGTGCTAGTGTGTAGGTGAGTGTGTGTGAGTGTGAGTGTGAGTGAGTGCCTATATATATATATATATATGAGTTTCAGTTTATGTAGGAGTGTTAGTGTGTGAGGGTGTGTGAGTGTGAGTGTGTGTGAGGGTATATGTATTTATGTTTGAGTGTGTGAGTGTGTATGTGTATATATATATATAAATATATGAGTGTAGATATATATATATGTGTATATATATATAGATGTGTGTTTATATATGTATAGATATATGTGTGTGCTTATGTGTGTGTGTTGATAGTGTTGTGAGTGTGTGTGTGTATTAGTGTGTGAGTGTGCTAGTGTGTGTGTTAAAGTGTGTAGATGAGTGTGAATATATATATAGATATCTAGTTATATATATATAGATGTATATATATGTATATATATATATGTATATATATATATGTATATATATATATGTATATATATATAGGGGTGTGTGTGTGTGTATGTGAGATGAGAGGGGGGGGGGGCAGAACCTGCTGCAGCAGCAGCAGAATCAGCAGCAACAGTAGCATAGAGCTGCAGCAGCAGCAAGCAGCTGCACCAGCAGCATGTGCAGCAGCAAGGAGCAGCAGCAAGGTGAGGAGCAATGCGAGAGAGAGGGGTATGCATATATATATATATAGATAGATAGATAGATAGATTGTTAGATATTTAGATAGATAGTTAAATAGGTACATAGATGGTTAGATAGATACATAGGTAAAGAGATACATAGATAGTTAGGTAAATAGATAGATATCTATAGTTAGGTAGATAGGTAAATAGATATTATAGATAATTAGTTAGATAGATGCATAGATAGATAAATAGGTATATGTTAGATAGATCAATAGATATCTCTAGATAGGTAAATATTAGATAGATAGTTAGATACTTAGATTGATAGATAGACATAAACATAGATAGGTAAATGTTTAGATAGATAGATTGATTGATAGATAGCTAAATATTAGATAGATAGTTAGATATCCATATCTATATGCATAGATATATATATATATAGATATATACATAGCTAGATAGATAGTTAAATATCTAGGTATAGATATATATATTTATGTGTATAGGTAAGATAATGGGTATGAGTATATATGTGTGTGGATATATATGTATATAGGTAGATACCTACTTAGATATATATATATATGGTAGATATCTATATTACCTAGCCTAGGTTAATAACTAGGTGCATAATTAGTAGCTAGATAGCTAGTTAGAGGAGTTTAGAGCGGTATCTCAATACCTTGAGATACCGAGGTATCTCAATACCTTGAGATATCCAATGTATTGAGTTTCGAGCGGGATTTTTGAGCAATAGCCTAGGAATAGTATTGGAGTGATTTTTATATGTATATGTGTATATATTTACGCGTGCTAGCATAGGTTTTAGCGGGTTTAGGCGGGGTGCGTAGCCTAGGTTGAGGTATCGGATACCGAGGGTATCCCGGTATCTCAAGGAGGCGAGTTTGTGAGTTTTCTAGCTTAATGAGCTCGGTTTGACCTAGAATTTCAGGAGCACCCTAGTTTGACCCAGACTTGACCGTAGTTGACTCGGTTGACCGCCAAAGTCAACTTTTGATCTAGTTTTGACCCAGAGTTGACTTTTTGGACCCAGAGTTGACTTTTTGACCCAGATTTCACCGGTTTGACCCGTTTGACCTAGAACGACCCTAAAAGCCTATTTTTAATTATTTTATATCTGTTTAACTCATTAGAACCCTGTTTAACCTTGCTTTTCGCATTAGGTCCTTGCGACACCGGTTCGGATCGCCAGTTGCTCAGGACGTCAGGCGAGTACATTCTCTGATAGTTTTCATTATCTGATGATTATTATGATTCAGCTTCTAGTATAGTATCATCTGATTATTCTGGCACAACACGGGACACTGATTGATATTTCTGGATTCATTTACTTGCGACACGTACATTTCATGTTTTTGGCCTCTATTCTGGAATCACTACTGGCATCACCTACAGGCATCACTACAGGCATCATTCATGTTCAGGCTGGACTCATCTTGATTTGCGTGTCGGGTCTTGGATCCACTTGTATTAGTCGGGGCGAGGAAATACAAAGTAGACATGTAAACATTCCTATCTGGCATCATCAGGAATCACTCCCTCTGGTCTAATCTGGAATGAAAGCAGCCGCGCACCCAGTGCGCGGTGAGCCGTACTTACCCCTAGCCGTTTACATGTCGAAACAAGTATTTCAAAGACACCGAGTTCATTCTTTATAGTCTGGACTCTCATGCATTTCTTGACTTGTCTCACTTACATGTTCCTGGACTTGACTCACTACATATTTTTCATGCTGGACTCACTACACGTTCATGTGCACAGACTTACTCTTAGTGTAGATTTCTTGTATCTTGCAGTTATTACTATCTTGCTCTGATATCCATGCATCTTTACCTTTATGCACCAGTTATACATATTTCCTTGTTTCATACTTGCTTCATTCTTCTTGCTACTTGCTATAACTGTTTTATAGTTTTTATCATTTAAATGGAACTACTGTTAGAGATGTACTTGCTCCAGTCCTGACTGGACATATTTTTCAGAGTATCCGGAGGATTGGTGTCTGACGTTTTATGGACCTGAGCCTGTCGATGGTGCAGACAGGGACCCTCTAGTTTAGGGGTGATTTCCGGGTTGGTAGCCGGGATCACTGGGACCTTGTAGTTGTTTTTATTAGCTTTTAGCACCGGATTTGTCTCCGGTTTTAGATTGAGACCTTGTTTGTATATTATTTTTGGATGTTGTATTATTATTTTGATGTTGTGGTTGTTGTAGTAGTTGTTGTTGGTTAGACTTTATAGTTGTTAGATCTCTGTGTTATCTTATCGTGCTTAGATTCGTGATTGAGTATATTGTGATTATCTTTGTGATATTTGCTCCTCCGTTTGGAGTTGAGATCTTGACAGGTTTATATTGTTTGTGTGGTTGTCCTCCTTTTGGAGAGGTCATGGCCGATTTTTTTGTGTGAGATTATTATCTAGATAGTTGACCTAGACAGCGTTCTACCGCCGATGCTGCGGCGTAGGCTGGACGTACCCACGACTCATGCCCGATTTTCCGGGTGCGGGTCGTGACACAGATGATACTTATGAGGAGCCAGATCCCACCCGGGAGATCCCTGCTGTAGAGTAGCTAGCAGTAGCTATCTTTTATTTCTGTTTCTTATCTTAGTAATCGGGTTTGTCCCCGATTTTATTCTGATTCTGTACTAAACATTTGAATCTGTTGTCACATTTATTTCAATTGTAATCTTAAGTATCTGTTTCCCATTATTATCTTGCCTATGTTATTTGTGAATGAGCTAGTTTAGTAAATATGGATTTGACCTAGACAGCGTACTACCGCCGACTCTGCGGCGTAGGCTGGACGTACCCACGCACTCGTGCCCGAATTTCCGGGTGCGGGTCATGACACAATCCTGACTGGATATTTTTTCCAGACTGTGACATAAAGGACTTATTTCCGGCATACTTGGAGATTTTGATGTTATTGATTGCAGGTTAGACTATTTATTATTGTTTAGACTTGTCTTGTATTTCATTTATTTTCTTCGATATCTCATCATGCTCTAGTTTATGTGATTGAGTATTCCATTTTATATTATGATATCTGTATCTCCTTATGGAGTTGGATATTCATGTGAGAGTTATTATCTAGTATTGTGACTTAGATAGCGTTCTACCGCCGATGCTGCAGCGTAGGCTGGACGTACCCGCGCATTCGTGCCCCTATACTGGGTGCGGGTCGTAACAAAAGGAATTGTCTTGTTCCTTAATACCTTCTCTATCCGATCCAGAATCTCCACTTGCTGTTCTGGATGGCTAAGAGTATGGCCCACATCTATCTCCGAGTGATCCAACACATAACTGGGATCTGTCACGTATTATCTCAGCTGCGATACGTAAAATATGTTGTGCACTCCCTCCAGTGTAGGTGATAAGTCTAGTATGTATACAACTGCACCGATCCTCTCAAGACTACTGAAAGGTCCGATGAATCAAGGACTAAGCTTGTCGCCTCCACCGAAATGAATCGTGCCACGTGTCGGAGAGATCCTCAAGAGAACTAGACCGCCAACCTAGCACAAAATACAACCTTAGCACTCTAACAAAACAATAATCAAACACAAGCAAGACAAAACTAAAGCTATACCTCAAACTCCAAAGGTCTTCGGTGGCTATCGGCCCAATATCGCTGTCTGTCCTGCACTACACGAAGTCTGTCCCTAATAAGCTTCACCTTCTCTGTTGCATCCACTATCATCTCTGGTCCCAATAAAGCTCTGTCACCTATATCATCCCAGGACAACGGAGTACGGCATCTTCGTCCATACAACGCCTCGAATGGTGACATCTCAATGCTGACTTGGTAGCTGTTATTGTATAAAAACTCTACCAAGTGAAGGTGATCCTCCCAAGAACCTCCAAAATCTAAAACACAGGTGTGTAGCATGTCCTCGAGAGTCTGAATAGTCCTCTCCGACTGTTCGTCTGTCTGAGGGTGATAAGCGGTACTGAACTTGAGCTGAGTGCCCAAGTTAGCCTGCAAACTCCTCCAGAAATGGGACGTGAAGCGACTATCCCAATCTGAGACTATGCTTACTGGAACACCGTGTAATCTGACAATCTGGTGCACGTACATATCCACAAGCTTCTCCGTAGATGTACCCACTTTAAATGGTAAAAAGTGGGCTGATTTGGTCAACTTGTCCACGATGACCCAAATTGCATCTTTGCCTCCTGGAGAACGCGGAATTCCTGATACAAAATCCATGGTCATATTTTCCCATTTCTACTCCGGAATGGGTAAAGGCTGAAGTAATCCTCCTGGCCTCTGTCTCTCTGCCTTGACCTGCTGGCAAATTAAGCATTTGGACACGAAGCTAGCTACCTCCCGCTTCATGCCATACCACCATACATGCTCTCTCATGTCTCTATACATCTTGTTGGTACCATGATGCATAGAGTATTGAGAATGATGCGCCTCTTGCAGAATCTCCTCGCGCAATGCTCCTTTCGGTACACATAACCCGGTACCATGTCACAATGATCCATCATCTGTGACGATAAAGTCCTCTGCCAACCCGACCTGAACCTATGCTCTGATGCTCCTCAGAGACTCATCCTCATACTGTCGAGCTCTGACCCGGTCCATCAGCTCTGATTGAACCTAAGGTCCCCACATCTGTTCTGCGACTCCAGGTACTAGTACCACAATGCCCAAACTGTCAAGATCTGCCAATAAATATTTGTCTCTAGTCAAGCACATAGCTACGGGATACCTACTCAAAGCATCCGCGACTACGTTGGCCTTTCCTAGATGGTACTACAAAGATATGTCGAAGTCTTTCAACAGCTCCAACCATCGTTGCTGCCTCATGTTGAGCTCTTTCTGTGTAAATACATACTTCAAGCTCTTATGGTCTGTGAAGATCTCTACTCTCTCTCCATACAAGTAGTGTTTCCACAATTTGAGAGCAAAGATAACCGCTACCAACTCCAAATCATGGGTAGGGTAGTTCTTCTCATGCGGGCGTAATTGCCTGGAATCATAGGCAATCACCTTCCCGTGCTACTGTAACACACAACCCAAATCCTTTTCTGATGCATCACTGTAAATGGAAAATTAAATTGCTCCTGATGGTAGTTTCAAAATGGGAGTTGTAGTCAATCTCCTCTTCAGCTCCTCAAACGGTGACTGACAATCCTCACTCCAGACGAATTCCATGACCTTCCTGGTCAGTTTAGTCATCGGCTCTGCAAGTCCGAAAAAGTCCTGAACAAACCTTCGATAGTAGCCCGCCAATCCAAGAAAGCTCCTGATCTCTGCTACTTAACTAGGGGTAGACCACGATTTAACTTTTGAGATCTTCTTCGGGTCCACTGAGATTATATCTCCTGTAATGACATGCCCAAGGAATTCAACCTTATCAAGGAAGAATTCGTACTTCGATAACTTGCCATACAGCTTCTCCATCCTGAGGGTCTCCAGAATAATCCTCAAGTGCTGCTCATGCTCCTCTGGGGTCTTCGAATTAATCAAAATATCATCTATGAAGACTACAACAAATTGGTCTAGGTACTGATGAAATACCTTGTTCATCAGGTTCATAAATATTGTTGGGGCATTGGTCAACCCAAATGACATCACCAAGAACTCGAACTGTCCATAACGAGTCCTGAAAGCTGTCTTCGGGTTGTCTTCCCTCTTCACTTTCACCTGGTGGTACCCTGACCTCAAGTCTATCTTGGAGAATACCTTCGCTCTGCTCAACTGGTCAAACAAGTCATCTATCAGAGGCAACGGGTATTTGTTCTTGATAGTGAGGTTATTAAGTGCCCTGTAGTCGATACACATACGTACCGACCCATCATTCTTTGAACAAAAAGTACTAGAGCACCCTATGGTGATGAACTGGAACGGATAAAGCCTTTGTCTTGCAACTCATCCACCAGCTTCTTCAACTCCGCCAGTTCGCTGTTGTTGACTCTATAAACGTGCTGAGAGATCGACTCTGCGCCTGGCACCAAATCTATAGAGAATTCCACATCTCTGTCCGGCGGCAACCCTGATAACTCCTCTGGAAAGACATCCAAGAACTCTGCAATCAACTGATGTGGCGGCTCCTGCTCTTCTACCAAAGCTCCGCAGAAATTACCTTCGCTCTGCTCAACTCCTCGGACGAACTCAAACTCTGGCTCTCCTGGTGTCTGAAATAAAACTCTGCCTCCAACACAATCGATATGTCATGCCCTGCCCGGCCGGGCCGTCGCCTCCGCCTCTTCGCTCGCCCCCGTAGTCGGATTACTACACCGGATGCGAATCACCGCGCCTCGGCACAACGGACGCGAATCACCGCGCCTGTCCTGCGGGTGCGAGGAAGGGGAAGGAATGGCTTGGCCCGATCGAGCCTACGGGGATGTGATGCCGTGCGGGCTTGGGGTTGCGCCCGCACAAGGCCTTATCATTTAAGTTGATTGTTTGCTATCATCGCATCAATCGAGTAAGCAACGAAAAAAGACTTGTTGCAATACAATGCATTTAGCCAACTGAGTATTCAGGATAAATCGAGGGACTTGGGTTCCTTTATGTAAAGGCATTCGTTCCATACATTATGCCCCATTATACGATAACAAATCGGGGCACAATCGAAACCAGGATTTTTGGGTCTTAGGGACTGAGGCACGCCTATCGCTCCCTCGGACGATCCAGTACCTGCAAGCAAGTAAAATGTTGGTGGGTCAGCACTTTATACATGTACTGGTGAGATAAAATAACTGAACAGAAGCAAGCATTCACTAAAACCAACACTAAGTAATCATGTTATAAAATATTACATTACTAGTAACCTTTCTAGTTTTACCTATGTTCGTTTCATGCAGCAGAAGAATGGAGTCATATTATATTGTTTTGGAAACATCTTTTAAAACATAGTTTCATATTGAATATGCAAGCAAGCAAGCCGTTCGTTCTGTAACAGGGTGTGCGCAGTGTGTCTCGTAGGACTTGAGGGTCAAATGTATCGCTAGACACACATGCACATCTTAGGGTCAGTCCATCTATCCAAGCCAACTCAATGACTTAGCTATATGCAGGACGGTCCCCGAGTATCTCAGGATCGGCAGCTGGTTGTACAGCATACCAATGACTCATTCATCTGATGCTATGGCAGCTATGACCCATGGTGGCTAAGGATGCATGCAGTTTAGCTCTCCACAATAGCCATTGTCCGACCGCATGAGAATGCATAGAACACTATCAAATAAACTCTAGTATGCAGACGAGACGAACCATCAGAACAGTTATCGTTGTTGCGGGGCAATCCGACTTATCACTTGAACACATTCAGGCACAATATGGTTCTCTCGAAGCATAGACGATAGTGAACATGTTCATGCACTCTAGACAAGCGTTTCAGGACTCTCGTTTAGCAGACTTATCATTTCAAAGACAAGCTAGGTGAGTTCGTTCATTAACATGCAAGGCAGGTTCTATCATTCTCTTATGAAAATATTGCAAGCAAAAACTCAATTTATTACTAAGGCGTGCAAGAATCAGAGAACGAAGTTCTGCCCACTCACCTGATACATAATGCCGACGCGGAACAGGGCATTACATACTTACCAACTAATAAAAAGTTTTGTCCTCGAAACTTCAAGGATAAACTTCTCGATATTTCGAGCAGCGATAGTGACATCCCTCGTCGTACTCAATCAAAACAATCAAGCAATTCAAGTTCAGAAAACATTTGCACTTTGAGAATATCTATGAACTTATTGTATGGAACGCTCTATTGCAATACCATATCGATAATATCTCAGTGTCATAGCAACGGATTTTGGGCCAGAAGATCGATTCTGCTTTGATACCATTCTGTCACGCCCCGCCCGGCTGGGCCGCCGCCTCCGCCTCTTCGCTCACCCCCGTAGCCGGATTACTACACCGGACGTGAATCACCACGCCTCGGCACAACGGACGATAATTACCGCGCCCGTCCCGCAGGTGCGAGGAAGGGGAAGGAATGGCTTGGCCCGATCGAGCCTACGGGGACGTGATATCGTGCGGGCCTGTGGTTACACCCGCACAAGGCCTTATCGTTTAAGTTGATTGTTGGCTATCATTGCATCAATCGGGTAAGCAGCGAAAATGGACTTATTACAATGCAATGCATTTAGCCAACTGAGTATTCGGAACAAATCGAGGAACTTGGGTTCCTTTATGCAAAGGCATTCGTTCCATACATTATGCCCCATTATACGATAACATCTCGAGGCACAATCAAAACCAGGATTTCCGGGTCTTAGGGACTGAGGCACGCCTATCGCTCCCTCGGACTATCCAGTACCTGCAAGCAAGTAAACTGTTGGTGGGTCAACACTTTATACAAGTACTGGTGAGATAAAATAACTGAACAGAAGCAAGCATTCACTAAAACCAACACTAAGTAATCATGTTATAAAATATTACATTACTAGTGATCTTTCTAGTTTTACTTATGTTCGTTTCATGCAGCAGAAGAACGGAATCATATTACATTATTTTGGAAACATCTTTTAAAATAGAGTTTCATATTGAATATGCAAGCAAGCAAGCCGTTCGTTCTGTAATAGGGTGTGCGCAGTATGTCTCGTGGGACTCGAGGGTCAAATGCATCGCTAGACACACATGCACATCTTAGGGGCAGTCCATCTATCCAAGCAAACTCAATGACTTAGCTATATGCAGGGCGGTCCCCGAGTATATCAGGATCGACAGCTAGTTGTACAGCATACCAATGACTCATTCATCTGATGTTATGGCAGCTATGACCCATGGTGGCTAAGGACGTATGCAGTTCAGCTCTCCACCATAGCCATTATCCGACCGCATGTGAATGCATGGAACACTATCAAATAAACTCTAGTATGCAGACGAGATAAACCATCAGAACAGTTATCGTTGTTGCGGGGCAATCTGACTTATCACTTGAACACATTTAGGCACAATATGGTTCTCTCAAAGCATAGACGATAGTGAACATGTTCATGCACTCTAGACAAGCGTTTCAGGATTCTTGTTTAGCAGACTTATCATTTCAAAGACAAGCTAGATAATTTCGTTCATTAACATGCAAGGCAGGTTCTATCATTCTCATATGAAAATATTGCAAGCAAAAACTCAAGTTATTATTAAGGCGTGCAAGAATCAGAGAACGAAGTTATGCCCACTCACCTGATATATAATGCCGACGCGGAGCGGGGTATTACACGATACTAGCGTGATGTCTACTTAACCAATCTATCCCGAGTACTATATCATAACTCGGAAGTGGCATTACGAGTAAACATACGCTCAGCTCACGGCCTCCCAAATAAACTCTCTGGTTCTTGGAAACATCACTGACCAGGATGATGCCACCCTCAATCATGATCTTGCAAGTCCTCGCCAACGGTTCAGACTCAAGACGATGCCTCAAAGCAAAAGATATATATATAAAGCTATGAGAAGCACCAGAATCGAACAAAACATGAGCTGGAAAGGAATCAAGATAAACTGAAAAAAGGAATCAATATTGAATATGATACGATATCATTAAAGAAGGACAAAACTTTATGTAAAGCAAAGGAAATATTCAATAGATAAGGATTTGAAAAAATAGATTTTGGAATGTTTCCTAGTTGTGATTGAGTAAACTCTCAGCCTAAATCCTATTTCCTAAAGCAGGCTCGTAGCAGTACTCTAGACGAGCATAACTACGATAAGAATGTAGACCTGCATGGGCCACCACTAAAAATGTGTCACGACCTGCACCCGGATAATCAGGCAAGAGTACGTGGTTACGCCCAGCCTACGCCGCAGAATCGGCGGTAGAACGCTGTCTGGGTCATTTTTAACTATGTAATATCTCAACAATAATATATGGTACCTGTTAATCATCTCAACTCCAAACGGAGGAACAATATGGTAACTCACAAGTATGACTAATCTCAATCACAAAACAAACTAAGGAAGATAAGCACAAATAGAATAGCGAAGGAAAGATATAAGATATAATCCACAATCTGAAATAATATACAAACTGTGAATCTCCATAAAATAATAGTCTAATACAAGCTAACACAAATAACTAGACCTCCTCGGGCTCTACAACTAAGTCCTCCTGGTCTATAGGAGTATCCTCTATAGGTATACCGTCCTGCGGCCCGTAGAATATGGGATACTGCTCTAACAGCCAGTTATCTGGAAAAATATATCCAGTCAGGATTGGAGCAAAGTACATACCTCTGAAAGCAGTTTCAATAGCATAATCGAGCATATAAACAGATATAGAAATGAAATACAAGATCATTAAACATATGAATGATGAATAATACATATACAGGTAATGTACGAGAATATAGATCAACAATATGAATATCAGCAATATGATGAAGTAAACTGCAATCTAACTAATATGCCTCAGAATACAAGTTTATTATGTGATCGGGTTTGGTGAACATGATCAGGTAAGACGATTACAAGTGAGGTATGTAACTAGAATATAGACGATGTAACAATGAGGCTTTGATCACATAATCAACTCCTACTCTCCCACCCCAACTAATACCGATGGATCCAATCACGAAACGCTACGAACACGAAATATAACCACTGAATACGAGCAGTGGGTGTACACGAATATTATAACCACCGAACACGAGCGATGGGTGTACACGATAAAGCACACTGAACCAGCAGTATGTGAACACAAAATATAATCAATACTCAATATACACGATGAGATACAATATACACGAGTATCCGCTGAACACGGTAGGGGATAACATCTCCTGACGGGATCCATATAGTACCAGTCCGTGAAATTATAGTGTCGGGATCAAGTATACAATTTTAAAACATGCATATATACAATATTATGAATTGAAAACTATCAGAGAAATGTACTCGCCTGAAGTCCTGAGCAAGGTGT
>JAYESA010000319.1:22500-249547 GCA_036927795.1 Iris macrosiphon
CAAGAAATCTTCGAGCATTACTCTACTCAGCATCACCCTGAAAGATTATCTTCGTAGTCCTCGATTCCAGCTTCTGAATCTTTAATTCCAGAAGTTTCATAGACGCCAGACACCCTCACACTCGAATAACGTTCAAGTTAGGTCTGACTCTGAACCAAAGTTCCTGAGGAGTGACATCGGATATTACGTATTGTACTCCGTTAAGAATGAATATAGCCGTCAGCACAGCTTCTTTCCAGAAGTAGTTTGGAAGACCCGTAGTCAACAGTATTGAGTTTATCATCTCTATTAATGCCCTATTCGTCCTTCCAGACACCCCCACACTCGGATAACGTTCAAGTTGGGTCTGACTCTGAACCAGAGATCCTTAGGAGTGACATCGAAAGTTGCGTATGACACTCTGTTCAGAATAAACGTAGTCGTCAGCACAGGTTCTCCCCAAAAGTAGTTTGAAAGACCCGTAGTCAACAGTATTGAGTTCATCATCTCTGTCAACGTCATGTTCTTCCTTTCAGCTACTATATTTGATTGAAAAGAATACAGAGCAGTTGTCTTATTGACAATTCTATTTTCTTTGCAAAATAATGCGAATTCAATAGACATATACTCTCCGCCTAGATCACTTCTGAGTCTCTTGAGTTGTTGCCCCATTTGAAGTTCAGCCTCAATCCTGAACTTCTTAAACTTCTTGAATGCTTTATCTTTTAACTAGAGCAGATAGAAGAACGCGTACTTCGAGTAGTCGTCGATAAAAGTAATAAATTACTTCCTTTTGGTCTTTGTGGAGAACTGCTTGAAGTCACAGATATATGAGTGAATCAACTCCAGAAGATCTGTACTTCGGTTTACCCGTTTAAACAATTTTCTTGTGATCTTTGTCTGCGCACAGACCTTACACTTCTCCACCTCCTTACCCCCACATTTGGAGATAAATTCTAGACTAGATATCTTGCAGTACAAAGTACATGTCCTAGTATGGGGTCCCACAACTCTTACAATGAGATTTCAGTCACAAGCAGAAGCTCGAACATCTATTTGAAACTGAATGCCTTGTTTAAAAGTGTGTCTCATGCCAAGATAACACCATGTGAAAAATATGAATGTTTACCCTCGAGTCTGCAATAGACTTCCTGAGATCAGGTCCTTGGTAATCACTGGTATGTTGCTACACCCACTCCTTTGACTGTAACTTCTCGAAGTTCAGAACCATTGTCCCAATCCCCAGATCCTCTGCTTGATCCTTGCTTGCCATCAAGACCTTCACCACTGAAAGATTCAACCTTGATCAACAGCTCTTCCTAAAGCACATGTGGCTATATGTACCAGTTTTCATCCACTGGTCAGCAACCACGCTATATGACTTAACCTGTGCAATCATAGCAACCAAGTTAAGTAATCAAAGGAACCAAGTTTAGTTATACCTTGCTATATTGGTTCGGATTGGTTCTACTTCCAAGTTCTAATTTTAGCCATGCGTCAAGTCCTGTATAGTACAGTGACCTTCATGTGCATAGGCTATCATGCGACAATCCATGCACATAAGCCACCATAGGCTAATCCATGTGCATAAGCCACCATGCATCAATCTATGCGCATAAGCCATCATGCGCCAATCCATGCACATAAGCCTTCATGCGCGTCCTATATGCGTAGAGACCATCATGCGCATTGTGATACTATGCGCCCAACTCTACTATGTGCCAAGATGCCAAGACTTCCAATGTGCTACCATGCGCCAAGTCTTGTAAAGCGCCAAGTCCTGTCATGCGCAAAGGTCTGCCCCTTGTGCGCATACTATACAATCCTTGGTCATCTTGTAATCTTTCTTCAAACTGGAATGCGCGTCCTTCAGTCGCTATCTCCTCCATCCTCGAAAATGGAAGGTACCGATAACTCACTTTCAATATTTGACAAATAACTTCTTCCCTTATCCAAATGTTCGAAGTAAATTCGATCAATCTTCTCAAGTTTATAAAAACTTGTGTCCAGAAGACTTGAACGGATGTTTCTCCATCTTTATTCAGATCTTGCTTTGAGATTGTTAGTCCCGAGGCTTAACCAAAGATGGAAGAATACGTGGTCGAGATCATAGGTTCACACAAAAGTTTACACTCTGACTATTCTCAATTTTCACGAAGAACTATATAAGGATTCTGATTACAATTTGCTCTCAAGATTACAAAAGAATCAGAGTTAACCAAACTTCTCATTCTTTCTTGCAATCGCAGTTGCAGATGAACATAACAGAGTTACAATAAAATGAAAACTACCTTCATTCTTTCTTGCAAAACGCAATTGTAATTAGATAGAATGAACAAAGAAAAAGAAGAAGAAGAAGACAGAATAAAAAAATATTCTTGCTGGGGTGGTGAAGACCACCGTTGATCAAAGCAAGATTCGTCCTCTATTGACGATCTGCTCCCAAGAGCCAGCAAGTTCATAAGAGAACTTATGGAACGCTCGTAGTCACCTCTTTGTGTGACTCGAATGGACTCCTTTGGACTCCTCTTTGTCAACTTTTTGGTCTGTCTCAAAAGGAGGCCAAAGGGCTCTTTATATAGGGAAGGATGGAAGCCCATCCTCCTCTTCTTTCCAATGTGGGACTAAAAATCCAATATACAAAATTGATATCCCACAGTTGCAACCCAATGCATAGCCCGCTCAGTGTCCGTTCAGCACCCGTTTAGCCCTCATCCAGCATCCTTTCAGCGCCCGCTCATTCAACACGCACATGCAACTCGTGCATAAAATGAGCACACGAGCACAACAACATCGCACAAGTGCCTTGCGACGATGCTGACGTGCTAAGTGCAAAGTACACCAACAAAGCGCTAGTTTGTGCCCTTGAGCCCGAGTTCGAGTCTAAGTCGCTAAGCCCCTTTGGGGCTTAGATCCTATAGAAATAGTTCCAAGAGCATGACAAAAACCATAAAATACTTTCATGAGGAGTTAATCCTTTTTTTTTCCTAGAAAAATACCCCCGCATGGCACCCATGTGCCCCACCATATCCCATGTGTATACCTCAACTCATACAAAGTATTATATTGAGGTACCACTTGATGGTGTAGCCAATATGGGACTATCTTTACTAGTCCAAAGGCAAAAAATACCAATAATCCCCACATATCTTAATATATATGGGTTGAACTGCCCATCATGCATTAGGATAGATGTTGCTTCGACTTGAATCTTTCTGCATGGGTTTAACAACAGTATGATACAAGAATGGACTAAGCCTTGAATTCGGCACCATAGCTGTAATTCTTTTCACTCATACAATGACATCAGTTGTGCTTCCGGTTGCACATTAAAGGCCGTGTACATGCCTGGTTTTGATGTATGTATTTTGGACGTCTACAAGTTTTTCCTCAAGAGACGGTCTATATCTCTTTTCATACACTCTGAGTGAGTTCTTTTAAAGAGTCCTTGGCATGTAGCCTCGAGCTTCCTTGTGGTGCTACTCCGCTATGACATGACCCAGAGCCGAGGCTAAACCTTATTGTGGTGTTATTCTACTGTAGCATGAGGTCCCAGACTCTTTGTAGTACCAAACTACTAGCATGAAGTCTTGCGCTTCCTTGCAGTGTTACGCCATTGTGACATGGCTCACCTAGACGAGAATTTACATCTTTTACCTCTGTGGTGTCATACCACTGTAACATGAGGACACTGGCCTCTTTGTAGTGCTAACTACACTCTTTATTCTACAGCATTAGGCTACCTGCCTATGTGCGGTGCTACGCCGCTGTGACATGGCTCATGAAGTCGAGTCATTACCCTTACCGAGGAACCTCTTGGTGGTGTCACCATCTGTAGCATGTAGACCTTATGCTCCTTTGTAGTGCTGCGCTACTGTGCTTCCTGTTAAGCACACTAGACATTCAAAATGCCTGAGAACTCATTAAGGCATCTAAGCCATCCTTCCATATGACTTGTTCTACATAAAAGAATAATTAGTAGATAACAATGGTTCTGGGTCCATAACCCCTCAATGTCTCAAAGGACTACCCACTGTTCCTTATATTCTCCCAG
The DNA here is from genome assembly GCA_036927795.1 of Iris macrosiphon. Classification (NCBI taxonomy): domain Eukaryota; kingdom Viridiplantae; phylum Streptophyta; class Magnoliopsida; order Asparagales; family Iridaceae; genus Iris; species Iris macrosiphon. The sequence continues at coordinate 26,534 of JAYESA010000319.1, forward strand.
TCAATAGTCCTTCCTTGAACCAATAGCTAGATGCCTAGTAGATTTCTCTTTAAACTAATAACATAAAACTAAATGGTAGGATTGCAAAGACACAATATCAGAGGTCCTCTAAGCCCATATATATTGTGTCCTTGACTATATGCGGTGTTACGCCGTTGTCACATGACCCAAAGCCGAGGTTCACTCCTTCGTATGGTGTCACGCTACTATAACATGGAGTAGTACCCTCCTTTATAGTTATTGGGATCAGCTGGCGCTGGAGGCCTTACATGAACGGATCTTCCAGACTCTCATGGCTCCGATCATCAAATATTGTATGATCTACACTAATTGTGCTCATTCAGTATCCTGTAATGGTCCTTGAGGCCTATAATGAACGGATCCACCAGATTTACCTGACTCATATTATTAAAGTACTGTAATGATCCATGCATCTGCACTCATTCAGTGTCCTATGTTCTATCCACATAGTTCTCTTCAAACCGTTGAAGAGATGAACAGATACCACTATTGCAGCTTCTTGGTTTTCACAGTATATCGATATTACTCGAATTTGTGTACTAACTATAGGAAGATCATCTGAGAGCTTCCAGAGCCATTCTGCTTTATATGCTGCATCTTGATAGTGCAAAGAACTCTGAGAGTAAAGACTGCTGGTTCGACTTCCACGATATAGCAACACCACCCCTGGAGAAGTTAAGTCCTCTTGTAGATCTTTCACTCTTCTTTCCTGAGCACCAACTGGCATCACCAAATCCTTCCTTCATATTTGGATAACTGCTGTAGCACAGGATATACTACCGAGTTCTCCTAAGAATTCTGATGAGTCTCTTTATAGGTTTCAGTGTTCAACACATATACTGCTTGTGAACTGACTCAGCATCCCTACAGCGAAAGCTATGTCAGGCCTGGTTGTATAAGTAGCTTGAATCATTCACTTGATGATGCTCGAGTACACCAGCTGTATGACGCTTTTCCTTGGATTTGACTTTATATTCATGTCACACCTGTGGAGTATCGTCCCTGATACCCAAAGAGTGTGATCAATATTTCATGCCGAGAACTTGTGACTAAGAAAGCCCACCTGACATCCGAATTATCTTATATTCTCATGATGACATCCGCAATTCCATGTCCTGAGTTTGGACAAAAAGAACATCTTTATTAGTGACACTTTTGTGTCCACAACTGGGACTAACAAGTAGTCCACATAGATACAAACGATGACTCCTCCATTATCAGCGAACTTCATGTACACACACTTATCTGTCTCACATATCCTGCGACAACTTTGACTAAATGACTTGTCAAACTCATGTTGCCACATCCTGGAATTGATTTAGGCCGTATCAAGATATCACCAACTCGCAAACTGTCTTCAAACCTGAATGATAATAGTTCTGACTATTGTCCGTGAATCTCTCATGTTTGTCTTCATCCAAGACTTGTTGTCTTTCCATCATCTGATAAATAATCAGCTAGTGAATAACAGCTACGACAATCATCATCCTGATCTATGACACCCTTATCGAGGTGCCAAAAAACTTAATCCCCTATTGTATGAGAAAACTCCTAGGCAGATAGTCTTGTCTTGAACTCAACTATTTTGTCTGCTTTCATCTTCATCGACTTGAAGATCTGATAAATATCTGATTAGTTTAGCTCCTTCCGGTTGATTGATCAACACCCAAGTGTGGTTGGAGGTTATTGAGTCATACTCATTATTTATAGCCTCCCTCCAGAAGACAATATCTCTGGTCTTCATCGCCTTATCATAGGTAAGCGGATCTGCTTTCACATGATAGGTGATGAAATATTCTTCGAAGTCCTTCACTCTCCTCACTTGCTTAGACACCGGCTCTGCGAGTTCTGGTTCCATCGTTGTCGTTGGGATGACTTCTTCTTGGACTACATCTTCATTGGAAGCTTCAGCCTCCTGTGCACCCACACTATTTTCTGAGATATCCACGATAATAATGTTCTTATGCCTTGCAAATTTATCTTTGAGGAGTTCTGCGTTGCGAGATTCAATGATATAATTTAATTCAATATCAAGAAATCTCAGAGCATTAATCTTCTCAACATCACCATAAAAGATTATCTTCGTAGTCCTCGATTCCAGCTTCTGAATCTTTAATTCCGGAAGCTTCACAGATGCCAGACACCCCACACTCGAATGACGTTCAAGTTGGGTCTGACTCTGAACCAGAGTTCCTGAGGAGTGACATCGAAAGTTACGTATGGCACTCTGTTCAGAATGAACGTAGCCGTCAGCACATCTTCTTCCCATAAGTAGTTTGGAAGACCCGTAGTCAACAATATTGAGTTCATCATCTCTGTCAATGTCCTATTTTTCCTTTCATACATCCCACACTTGGATAACGTTTAAATTGGGTCTGACTCTGAACCAGAGTTTCTAAGGAGTGACATCGAAAGTTGCGTATGTCACTCTATTCAGAATAAACGTAGCCGTCAGCACAGCTTATCCCCATAAGTAGTTTGGAAGACCCGTAGTCAACATTACTGAGTTCATCATCTCTGTCAATGTCATATTCTTCCTTTCAGCTACTATATTTAATTGAGAATAATACAGAGCAGTTTTCTCATTGACAAGTCTATTTTCTTTGTAGAACGATGCGAATTCAATAGACATGTACTCTCCGCCTAGATCACTTTTGAGTCTCTTGAGTTGTTGCCCCATTTGAAGTTCAGCCTCAACCCTGAACTTCTTGAACTTCTCGAATGCTTCATCTTTTAACTAGAGAAGATAGACGAACGCGTACTTCGAGTAGTCATCGATGAAAGTAATAAAGTACTTTCTTTTGGCCTTTGTGGAGAACTGCTTGAAGTCACAAATATATAAGTGAACCAACTCAACAAGATCTGCACTTCGGTTTACTCGTTTGAACGGTTTTCTTGTGATCTTTGTCTACGCACAGATCTTACACTTCTTCATCTCCTTACCTCCATATTTGAAGATAAACCCTAGACTAGACATCTGGCAGTACGAAGTACATGTCCTAGTCTGGGGTCCCACAACTCTTATAATAAGACTTCAGTCACAAACCGAAGCTCGAACATCCATTTGAAACTGAATGCCTTGTTTCAAAGTATGTCTCCTGCCGATATCACCATCTGACAAACATGGATGTTCACCCTCAAGTCTACAACAGACTTCCTGAGATCAGGTCCTTGGTAATCACTAGTACGTTGCTACACACACTCCTTTGACTGTAACTTCTCGATGTTTAGAACCATTGTCCCAATTCCCAGATCCTCTGCTTGATCCTTGCTTGCCATCAAGACCTTCACCACTGAAAGGTTCGACCTTGATCAACAGCTCTTTCTAAAGCACATGTGGCTAGATGCACCAATTTCCATCCACTGGTCAACAACCACGCTATAGGACTTAACCTGTGCAATCATAGCAACCAAGTTAAGTAATCAAAGGAACAAAGTTTAGTTATACCTTGCTATATTGGTTCGGATTGGTTCTACTTTCAAGTTCCAATTTTAGCCATGTGTCAAGTCCTGTATAGTGCAGTGACCTTCATGTGCATAGGCTACCATGCGCCAATCCATGCGCATAAGCCACCACGTGCTAATCCATGCGCATAAGCCATCATGCGTCAATCTATACGCATAATCCATCATTCGCCAATCTAAGCGCATAAGCCTTCATGCGCGTCCTGCATGCACAGAGACCATCATGCGCATTGAGACACTATGCGTCCAGCTCTGCCATGCGCCTAGATGCCAAGACTTCCAATGCGCTGCCATGCACCAAGTCTTGTAAAGTGCCAAGTCCTGTCATGCGCAACGTTCTACCCCTTGTGCGCATACTCTGCAATCCTTGGTCATCTTGTAATCTTTCTTCCAACTGGAATGCGCATCCTTCAGTCGCTATCTCCTCCATCCTCGAAAATGGTAGGTAGCGACAACTCACTTTCAATATTTGATAAAGGACTCACTCCCTCATCCAAATGTTCAAAGTGAATTTCGTCAATCTTCTCAAGTTTGTGAAAACTTGTGTCCAGAAGACTTGAACGGATGTTCTCCATCTTTATTCGGATCTTGCTTTGAGATTGTTAGTCTCGAGACTTAACCAAAGATGAAAAATGCGTGGTCGAGATCAGAGGTTCACACAAAAGTTTCCACTCCGACTATTCTAGATTTTTATAAAGAACTATATAAGGATTCTGATTACAACTTACTCTCAAGATTACAAAAGAATCAAAATTAACCAAACTTCTCGTTCTTTCTTGCAATCGTAGTTGCAGACGGACATAACAAAGTTACAATAAAATGGAAACTACCTTCGTTCTTTCTCGCAAAATGCAGTTGCAATCAGATAGAACGAACCAAGAAGAAAAAAAAAGGAGAAGAAGACAAAATAACATATTATTCTTGCTGGGGCGGTGAAGACCACCATTGCTCAAAGCAAGATTCGTCCTCTGTCGATGATCTGCTCCCAGGAGCTAGCAAGTTCACAAGAGAACTTCTGGAACGCTCGTAGTCACTTCTTTGTGTGACTTGAATGGACTCCTTTGGACTCCTCTTTGTCAACTTTTTGGTCTGTCTCAAAAGGAGGGTAGAGGGCTCTTTATATAGGGAATAATGGAAGTCCATCCTCATCTTCTTTTCGATGTGGGACTAAAAAGCCAATATACAAAATTAATATTTCACAATCGCAGCCCAATGCATAGCCCGCTCAGCGCCCGTTCAGCACCCGCTTAGCTTCCGTCTAACGCCCGCTCATGCAACACGAGCATAAAATGAGCGCAACAACAGCGCACAAGCGCCCTGCGCCTTGCGACGATGCGCCCGCTCATGCAACACGAGCATGCAACACTAGCATAAAATTAGCGCAACAATAATGCACAAGCATCTTGCGACGATGCTAAGTGCAAAGTGCGCAAACAAAGCGTCAATTTGCGCCATTGAGCCCGAGTCTGAGTCGCTAAGCCCCTTTGGGGCTTAGCTCCTATGAAAATAATTCCAAGAGCATGACAAAAAACATAAATGCTTTCATAAGGAGTTAATCATTTTTTCTCTTAGAAAAATACCCCCACATGGCACCTATGTGCCCCACCACACTCCATGTGCACACCTCAACTCATACAAAGTATTATATTAAGATACCCACTTGGTAGTCTAGCCAATGTGGGACTATCTTTACTAGTCTAAAGGCAAAAAATACCAACATGTTCTAACTCAACTATGACCAAAAAAGTGTCATGAATCAATATCAATTCACTCAAAAACTCACAATAGTCATTAACAATAAACTATATTTTTAAACCGAGAAAATTATTTTATAATACTTGGTCGATTCGATTCTATACTAAATTTTAATTTCTAAATCCTAAATCGGATAGGAAAAAAAAAGGCCGAAATGAAACCGTGAACATAAAAATCAATACTATACGGCCCAACCTGTAATTTTTTTTGGCTAATTTCAAAGGCACTCCAATAATTACTTAGACTAGTTCATATAATTTTTTTTATTTACAAATTTGTCATCGAAAAAATTGTTCTAGACTAGTCCATTTTTTTTCAGGACTGTCATAATGTTTTACAGTCCTCCAATTGGAAGGGCTGTCAATATTGTGACCATCATAAACAATTAGGACTGTAAAAAAAATTTGACAGTCCATGAAAAAAATTATAGAAGAAGAAGAAGAAGAAACAGCAGCAGCAGAGGCGGACGGCGGGGTGCGGGGGCGGATGACCACGGATGGCGACGGACAAGCGGCAGCAGCAACGACAACAACAACAATAACAGCGGGGGCGAGCGGCCTCCGCCTCTTCCTCTGCCTCCCCCCACCGCCTCCTCCTCCTCCTCCCGCCTCCTCCTCCTCCACCCGCTTCCTCCAGCCACCTCCTCCTTCTCCTCCAGCCTCCGCCTCTCGCCGTCTGCTCCTCCTCCTCCCGCCGCCGCCTCCTCCTCCTCTGACGGTTGGTGTTGGGGTTGGGATTAGAATTATGATTAAAATTTGGGATAAAAAAAAGAATGAATTGGACTATCCTGAATAATTTTTAAACTGTCATAAGTAAAAATTACAAAAATTTGAACTGTCCTAAAGTAATAGACTATCCTAAGCAATTTATAGAGTCATATAGAATTAGCTTTATTGTGCATTGGTTCGTTTATGGCACACCCTAGTACATGACAAGCTGCTCATAAATCATAATCGCTCGCCCCCCCCCTCCCCCACCCCCCCCCTGCCAAATTTACAACTCCCCCCATTAATTACCAGAATAATGACGCTCAGACCCAAACAAAGACAACAAAGAGACACTGCCACTCTCCGTAAATAAACCTCAACTCTGCCCCCGATTAGTAACCCCCTTCCTTTAAAAGCTGACTATCGAGAACAGGAACGCCACCAAAGCTATTTCTCTCATCAATGGCCGTGTCCGTATCCGACTCGGCTTCCTACTCCCGAAATACCGGCCGGCACAGTTTCCCGCCCCGGCGGCGCCGCCGGCGGGACTGAGCGATGTGTCCACGGGGGAATCGGTGTACATATCGGCACACAGGGTCAAGCCAGGCAGGAGCAGCAGCAGCATCGGAGATGGAGGAGGAAGAAGAAGGTTCTAGAAGTTTCTTAGAAGATTCGAGAAAGAAATGATTTATTACTTAGTACTTTTTACGTTCCCATCCCTAACCATACAATTTTCTCCCTCTTTGTTTTTGCGATTTCTCCAATGTACTTCTCTTTAATTCCTATCTTAATCGTAATTATTTCCTATTTAGTCTGATCAATTTGTGCAAACAAATTTATAATTTTTTGTGTGATATTTCCACCCAAGTGTTCTGAGAAATCACGATTTTAGGGTTTATTCCAATCTAGAGTTGGTTATCATATATGATGGATTGCAAACTGTTCGATCAATATAATTCGAAGAGCAGGAGGCATCCATAGTTAGAAGAAAGAGGACAAGGATGTGACATATCGGATCTTGCCAGGCCAGGAGTTGAAGAAGGAGCATCTTGAATGTGGGAATATGGACACAGACGCCGATTTTTTGGCGTATTGTAGTGGATTTTTGGTGTCCAAGTACTGTCCGATACGCATTATAGTGATATCTTCCCCCCAATGTTCTGCAAAAATGTTGATTTTAGGGTTTATTTCGATCTCAGTATAACTAGGGTTTGTTATATATGATTCAATGTGGGAATATGGACAAGGTTACATGGACACGACACTGATTTTTGTGTGTATCGTAGCGGATTTTGATTGTCCAGCTCGTGTCTGATACATATTGGACGTGCACGACACATTAAGACACCCAAGTTTTAAGTATCCTAGGTTCACATATACGACTGCAGATAAATTAGGATTCCTTGTAAGATTAAACTCATGTAACGTCTTTATTTATGTTCGAGTGTGTTTTCTACAAGAAAGAGAGAGCAAAGATGTTAGTGATTGATTGGTCAATCAGTATGTATAATACTCCACAATTAAAGATAAGACAAACGTGGTTCATGCAAAATTGTTCCATTTCTATCTATCGAGAAATTATGACTACATTACATGAGTTTCTTGGTTGTTCTGTGATTGGACGGCAGGAAGTATAAGCTAATACTATACTTTGTTCCGTGTGACTGATGGATTGTTTTGTGGGCTGTCGGCACTAGAACTTAATTTGTTGGACAGCTACAGGTTAGTAGAAGCTTTGTTTCGGCTGATCTATGAAAAATATTTCGCTGGACTGGTTGCTGTTGCAGTTATTCCGGTGGTTTTGAGTCTTGAATTTTTTTTATATATCAGTTCGTCCTTTCTGCTTTTGTCAATCTTCATATGTGCGGTAGATTCAATTGTCTTTATCTATTTGTATTCTGGTCGAGATTAAACTGAGTATTGATATTGTGCTATTTCTATATTGTAGATAAATCAAATGAAAAATATAGGGTTGCAAATGTGATATAATTTTTTCTTCTCTTATATAATATATTAAATATTGTTCGTTTTTTGAATGGATTTCTGAATCTTTTAGCACTACCGGCCAGGGGCGGATCCAAAAACTGAAACTGGGGTGTGCTACCATGGATTAGGGTGGGCTAGAGGTGGGTTAATCCATATAAAAAAAATAAAAAATAAAAAACATATATAAAAAAAGAGAGCTGCCCCTGCTATCGACGTAATATTGAGTTCTTAATGTAAGTATAAACTCCACATGTACGTGTCTTTCCTGACACCGCATGGTGCTGCATCTAATTTATTTTTTTTACCTGGTTTGTGATTTTTTTGCATTGGAAGATTGATTCATCTTTTTTGTTCACTATGTTTCAATATTTGAATGCTTTTATTTGCTAATAAACAAAAATGATAAGCGGGAAAAAACTTTTGTTTGCTAATAATAACATAAAGCATAATTTCTCAGTCAACGTAGGTTGTGACCTATAAACAGAAAATGATAATAAACAAAGAAGAAAAATCATAAAACCACAAAAGTGATAATAAGGTGGCTAGTTGTGTATTGTACATAAGGTCCATCTTAGCCATCTAATAAATGATCAATTGGGAATTTAACAGCTAGTGAAATCCATGTATTCATTTGATAGTTCTGACTACCGTGCTATCTTTTTCAGGATTCTGATTGAATTTTCCAAGTTCCAATTCCTCCCAATTCTGAACTTTTGATCCTTGATGAATAATTCCCAACTGCCTAACTTGAACTTGTGAGCATGTAAGTAACTAGAACACAAAGTGCGATCAGGTACAAGTAAAGAGTAGAGGATGAGCTGGCATGATTGAATGCTTTTGTTTTCCCCTTTCTATCCACTTTGTTAGATATTTGGGTTGTTATTTAAGAAACAGATTTAGCTCGCATGGTGATAGAACCAGTTCCTTTCTATCGTCTAAAATCCGCCGTTCGCTTACTTGCTGAGATCCCAAGACCTGCATGAAATATGCCAATTAATCCATGTGAGTCTCATAAAATCCCAAATCACTATGAAGATGAACGGTGGATTTTGAGAGTGCGATGGGAGTTTTCCTATCCCCATGCGACCTACACCTACCTTTGGGTGGGTGAGAATCCAGTTCTCAATATTTGACCTGATCCTTTAAACTGTTATGGTTGAGGTTCACATAAATCCTACCCAATCTTGATCCAAACCCTGTCCTCATGCAAAAGTTTAGGGACAAGGAATATATGGTTATTGTATACATTGAATAGATTTTAGTGAAATACTCCGACCACTCTTTTCTCGATCAGATGTTTTGGTGAACGGGTTGGATATGGTCTTTTTGTAGGGATCTAAACCCAACCTTAACCTGGCATGAAATTTATATGAATTGGACCTAGATCCAAACCTAGACTCGTATGATGACGGGTCCAGATCAAGCACTACCAGGGACTGACTGGTCGCAATTGTTAAAATGGAAAATTGGTGGGCATGGCGATGTTAGTGACAGGTCATTTCCTCTGTCCACTCATTCATAGTCACAAATGTTCTACATATTCAAAGCAAATGAAACAAATATAGGATTGCAAATGAGTTTATAGACTTTGCATCTGTTATTTTATGTAATTGCTTGAGCTCATTTTTTGAATAAATCTTATTCCGTTTTTATATCTGTCATTGGACGACAATAATCTAATAGTACCCTTTGTTCTACATTACTGATTGGTGGCTTTGTGAATCGCTGGTTATTGTTCATTTTTATTTAAGTGTGTAGTCCATAAGGAGAGCAATTATATTGGTACTTGGTCATGCAGTACCTAATATACTCTGCAACAGGCAAAATTAATGTTTCCTAAATGCATTTCCATCGAAATCATTCATTCCCGTCCATACGGGACATTATATTACACAACATAAAATTTGTTGGTATATGTCTTCTGATCTTCCTTCATCACTTTATTTTTTTGGGTGGAATACTGTCTTTTATTTCATTTTGTATATGGGTAATGTGACAGCAAGAAGTCTTATCTGGTATGCTACACTTTGTACTACGGGACTGTATTGTTTTGTGAACTGTTGGCTCAAGAATCTTATTTGTTGGGTAGTTGTTCAGCTACAAGTTATTAGCTGCTTCATTTTGTTTGATCTTTGAAGTCTGAACATATTTGACTGGATTGGTTCCTATTGCAGTTATCCTGGTGGATTATGTGTGTTGGAATTGTCTCTCTTATTAATTCATCTATCAGATCCTGATGGATTATGTATGGTGGAATTCTTTATCTTGGCGTTTTGTCTTGTCTGCTTGTCTTGTTCTTCGTATGCACTATAGATGCAATGATGACTTTATGCTGACTTTGTTTTGCTGATTCAAAGTATATAGAGGGGCCATACATCACTGTGGTAGTGTCAAGTTGCAACCTTTGCTAGCATCTGTCACTTAGAATTCCCCATTATCTTTGATGAGAAATCCTATATCATTTTGTTGATTTAACCAACAATCCTTTTTCACGTGAATGGTATTAAATTGTTTCAAAGTAGCTGGTTATGCCTTTAGAGATGAGTTATTCTTTTGAATTTGGTAAATGTTCCTTAGCTTAGAATTATCCATGATTTGGGTCAGTCCAATTTTGCTTATCTTTATCTTGTGCTTAAGCCAAGTGTGTACATTTATTTTCTGTTACATTCAGCTTTTTTGTGTGTTTGAGGAAGAAGTAATGTCATCAAGGCCAAGAGGAACTTGCTTTCTATATCAACAAGCAAGTTAATAAGAGACATGGGCTATGGATACACATCTATGACACAAACTTTAGAATTTTGCAACAATGCTATGCCAAAAATCTTGTTATGCAGAATTGAGATAGTCTTTCAGCTACATGTTATTGGTTGTACTCTATTTTGGTTGACGAAACATATGTTGCTGGATTGGTTGCCATTGCAATTCTCTTATGTGTTGTTCTTTTCAATTCCTCTTGTATGTTCTTGTCGATCTTCACTTACAATGTAGAGGATTTTCTATGTATGGTACTCTCTGAATTTTATCTGAATGTTGCTATGTTGCACTTCTATGTGCACTGATACTGATATGCTGAGACTGATTTTTGTGTACCTTAGTGTCCAATGGATTGCCCAAATGGTATAAAATACGTGTTGACATGGACATGATAGGATATGACACCAATTTTGAAGTAAATGTGCTTCCTAGGATATGCTATCTCGTCATTGCAGAGAAATCAGGCTTCCAACTGGAATTATAGACTTGGTTTCCTTGTTCAATATAATATCACTGTCAGCAGAAATAAAATTGAATACATAATCTGTTGTTTGTGATTATATCTTGTAGAGTTCTGTTTGATATATCTGGTTTAAGTAATGTTTCAATATATATTTTTTGTTTGTTTATCTTTCTTAAGTGCGTAGTACACAAGTATAGAAAGCAATTATATTTTGTCATGCTATATGTAATACTCAATTGATTAAATCGTCGTTGCTCCAAGATTAGTGAGGCATGTATGTTTATCAGTCATGTCCTCTAATCAGCTGTCATCACTTCAGATTTTTGGGCCAAATACCAGATATTTGCTGATTTAAAATTTCTTTGTCTTATGTTGTTGCAATCTTTATATGGGTAATGAGATGACAGGAGTCTTACGTTCATATGCTATACTATGTTATCTGATGGATTCTGGGCAGTTGGTACAAAAGTTTAGTTGTTGGACGGTCATCTTTAAAACATGCTTTTCATTTTGGCTGTCTTTGAAACATTTTTCTGAACTGGTTTCTGTTGCAGTTATCTTGGTGGAGTTTGCGTCTTGGATTTTTTAAATAAATTCGTTCGTTCTGCTTCTGTAAATCTCCATATGCACTACAAAGACACTTTTTTTTATCTATTGTACCCTGATAGAGACTTTATGCTATTTCAATATTGCAGATAAATTAGACTTCCAAATTACTGGTAAAAAGGGGATCCAAATGGCATAATAGACTTTGCTTCCTTTGTTTAACTTTTTTTTAACTGGATTCGTTGTTGAGTGTGTTTTTGCATCGTTTAACACCATATTGTGATCATTTTACCATAGTTTATGTTTGATCCTCCTGCTTTCTCACTATTTTTTTTCAATATTTGACTACTTTTGTTTCCTAATCTTTATTTATATCTTGAGTGTTCTAAATTATGATCCATAAAGATAAAACAGTTATATTGGTCATGCCGTGTCTAATATCTTTTCACAAATATGGATAAGATGTATATGTACTAAATGAGTTTCCTGTCAAATATTTAATTTTCATCACTTGTAGGCATTACAAGTGTACCCCTGAAGGATTTTCTGGTTTACATACTATAACCTTCTGTCATTACCTACATATGTGTGTAGCCAAATAATTGACTTGACAATTTCACATTTGAGAATCTATCTTTTTTTCTCTTTTTGTATATGAATAGTGAGACGGCAAGAAGAATAACCTAGTATTCTATCCTTTGTTCTGCATACTGATGGATTATTTCGTGGCCCATCTGTTAACAAATCCTATTTGGGTAGTGGCTAAACAAGTTATTAGCTGCTTCATTTTGTCTTATTCATCGAATGTATTTTACTGGATTAGTTCCTGTTGCAGTCATGCTGTTGGATTGTGTGTTGGAGTTCTTGTTTTCTTTTGTCATTTCGTCTTGTATGCTTGTGTCGTTTTGATGTCACTTTCACCAAGGAGGTAATTTGCTGTATAGTGCAACTGTTACTGAAATTTAACTCTATTTTTATTATACCACAGAAATTAGAGTCACAATTGGAATTCTAGAGTTTGCATTCCTTGTTTAATGTAACAAAATTGGATTAATTTTGCACCAGCAGAAATAAAAGCATATTAGAAAAATTATCTTAATGTTTGTGATTTTTGCCAATCACAGCTTGTATTTCAATTTTGAACTATCTGTTTTACTGTGTTTCGCTATTTGATTACTATACTTTGTTCATCACTAATGTCTTTAAGTATGTAATCCATAAGAAGCAATTATTATTGTTGTAATTCATCATGCAGTATTTAATATACTGAGCTGTGGGCAAGATGAACATTGTGTAAATGTGGTTCCAGTAAAAAATTCCATTTTCACCCCTCAAGGCATTATATAATGACACAAAGTAAGATTTGTTGTTTATGTCAGACCTTACATCATCACTAAAGGTTTAATTGGTTCAAATACAGTAAGATTGCCAATTCAGATTTTGGAATTTTATCTTATATTTCATTTTGTATATGGGGGTAATGCGAGAGCAAGAAGTCTTGCTTAGTATGCTTCACTTTGTTCAAGATGCTGATGGTTTGCTTTGTGGACTATTTGTTCAAGAATCTTTTTTGGATTGTTGTTTAGCTACAAGTATTAGGTGCTTCGGTTTGGCTGATTTGTGAAATATATATGGCTGCATTAGTTCCAATTATACTGGTGGAGTTGTTCTTTGGATTCTCTCTTATCAATACTTTGTTTGTGTATTAGACTGAAATTTCACAGAATTTTTCTTTATGCCGTCTTTCACATAAAGTAGAGTACCACATGGGATGTAGACAATGCTTCACTTGTTTACTTGTATAAATTGGGTTAACATATCTGTATTTATATCATTTACTGCTAGCAGAAGAATTAAAATTATATGAAGCTTGTGCTCTTTAGGTAAGATATTTCTTATAAAAGTCTCATTTCCTTTCTATATTTATTGCTGCATATATTTTGGCCAACTTTGTTATTATTTTCCTGTACTTTTTCTTTTGATTAATATGCTTTGTTCACTAATTTGGTTACTTCTGTATATTTAATTTAATTTTTTTTTTATCTTTATGTCTTTGAGTGCGGGAATCAATAAGAATGGGAAAGCGGTTATTTTGGTCATGTAGTATCTTATACTCTACAACTGAGGGTAAGATAAATATGTACTAAGTGTGCTTTCCTGCCAAGTACATATTGTTTCTTTTCTTTAACCTGAGCCAGTACAAATTACGCTCAAGAATGCTGTAAATATTAATTGTATGCCAATCGTAGATGGCTCCCTAAGATTCAAGTATACGCTAAAATCGTAATGGTCCAACAATTATCCATGATTGCTTTATGATGTTTTTTTCCAAGTCAAAGTATGCAGAGGTTTATACATCAATGTGGATTGTGATAGTTGCAACCTTCGCTAGGATTTGTCTTGTAGAAATCCCCCATTTTGAGATCTTGATGACAAAATCCTATATCATTTTGTTGTTGCAACGTAAAGTACTTTTTCACATGAATGGTAGTAAATGGTGACAAGACTTGAAGTATATCTGGAGATGAGGTGTTCTTTTGATAATGGTAAGATTTTCTTAGTTTTGAATGTATGTGAAAATATTGGGTCTGTCGATTTTATCTTATCTATCTTTTTCGCCAAGGCAGTTCTGCAGATTCATATTTTGTTACATTGAGCTTTTTTTTTGTCCGTGTGCTTGTGGGTCTGGTAATGTCATCAAAGCCAAGAGTAACTTGCTTTCATATCAGCAAATAAGCTAATAAGAGAAAGGATTTTATATGGATAAATATTTACAACAAATAGTCTAGAATTTTGCAATGGTAATTCTATACTCAAGAGACTATTTTTATAGAACAATTCTCTTGCAAAATTTAGTTGTCAAATTTTTACAAGATATGAAGTTTAAGAAGGGTGTGTTTTGCTCGCCCCCATCTCCTATGGAACTTGCGAACTAGACTTTGTAAGAGAAAGTTTGTGGGCATCATATTACAGTTTTTGCAATCACGAGAATCACAGGGAATATGGTTGATAATAGAAAAAGGAAGAAGATACCCATGTTTCCCAGTTGATTTCAGTCGTATGAAGCATAGGTCCAAACTTTTGATATGAAAGTTTTCTTTGTGATCTTATTTGAAGAAGTTCATGTTTTTGCTTGACATGTTTGTGGTTTCATAATCAGTATGAATTTTCTTGCCTTTTTCTCTTCTATTAAGTTTGCATGCGATGCCATCCTGGACATTTTTGTAACTATATATTTTTGTCACTTTCACTATCATGATTATACATCAATCAATTCACAATCTGATTAGATTACTGATTTTGAGTTAGGATTTTTTTTTTTTTTGGAAACACAACATCGTCTAAGCCATACAGCCTTTTCACATTATGTGCCACCTGGATTTTATCCTTGCAGAGTTGATTTATGCTTCTACATTTGATTGTATTTATTATTGGTTTTTGTGTTGTGATAATATTAGCGCCAATTGAATATCTGGTGCAAGGACTATTTTAGATTTACAGTTAATTTGAAAGATAAGGTATTAGTCAGGCTTTGTAGGTTTTAGTCATTGATTTCTAGTTATGACAACAGGTACTGCTCACAAGGTGCGACAAAACAGTTTTTATGAGTTTTTTTTTTTAACCGAGCCCCCCCAAATCCGAGGGAGAGTCAAAGAGGGTTAAGTGATGGGTTGTTTAGCCTTCTTTTGCCTATATTTTTAACCTCCCAAATCGGAGGGTTAACAAGGAAGTGAGGGATTTGTTTAAAAAGTCATAAAAATCTCTTATTTGTCCTATAAAATATCGTGACCTTCTCTTCCACTTTTTCTTGCTTTCAACATGCTACTCTGTATTCTTGTCTTTCAACATGCTACCTTCCAGGTGTGTCGTCTCTGCTCGCTTTCTCTTATTACTTTTTCTCCCACTCAAAACCATATGTAATAGGAGTATTTTGGTAACTATTGTATTTTTATTAATCCCCTTTCCACTCAAAAACTCCAATCCAAGCGAGAGTTATTAAACACACCCCACTTAACTCTCCCTCTAATCCAAACAAGTTTATATGTATTGGCCCCTCTCCCCCTCACTTAACTTCTATTCACTTAACCCCACTTAATTCTGTTAATTTCCCCCCCCTCAATCCAAGCAGATCCTAAGTGTAGACCTCACACCATTTGTTGCACTTTTTAGATAAGGCTGTTGCCTTAGGCCCTATATACGTATGAAATGAAAAAGAGAACCCTTTGTTGATTATCCAAGGAAAATTGTGCAAGTGAAGATAAATACCTAATTCACTACTTATATGTGCTAACTTATGGTGAGTAGGATTTTGAAGAGAAGCTTTGCCACTGTTTACTATTATAACTTGTTGAAAATCCTTAACATTGGTTTTGGTCGTATGGTTTAATTTTTTTAATCAGCAATAACGGTGTTTTATTAATGATCGCTTTCCAAGATGGAAAGAAGATAGAAAGATACATGAAAGCATTGTATTTAATGAATCATATAATAATCATAAAGATCAAAAAACAAATAGCCCAAAACAAACCAAAACCCCTAAAATCAGTAGAAGAACCAACACACCGATAAAAGTCTTATATGGTTTAATTACAGAAATATAAAAATTTATGAAGTCCCTTGTAACATATTTTACATTGGGAACTTTTTTGTCATCTTTTCTTAGCAAGTTTGAATTCAACAAACAGAAAAAATGTGAGGCTCATGTCTTAACTCAATACGGTGGTCAATGCTTTGTCTCACATCTTCACCTTTTAAAACATTGACGATAACTTACTCATAAAGTATATATATATATATATATATATATATATATATATATATATATATATATATATACCAGAATTACATTTGGAGATAAATAGGAGTCTTCTTTTGACTAGGTCTCTATAAATTGGTTCTAGAGTTTGAAAGCATGATTTTACGGATGTTATCTGACTAGGGACTAGTCAAGATCTTACTACAAGATCTCGTGGTGTCACTTGGAATAGCAGGGTGAATAAGATTCATGTCAACTGAATTAGTCAAGGTTTTAAAACTTGACCGACGTTGGTACACTATTGGGCATATTTGATCAGGTTTGGGGAATGATCCATCATTGCTAACCAATTGATATTTGGCTGAAAACCATGAATACCAACAAAATTTGGAAACTAGCAGCCCCTTTCAGCTCTGTTTTTGGCCTAAAACAAGCAAAAGAAATCTGAAAACAGATAGAAAATATATTACTTATTCATTTTAAAACATTATGGTATGCAGTTTGGGCCAGTATTGGATCTTCTTAATCCGAAACTAGGCTAGTTTACTTTACGAAAATAATCAAAACTTGGCTCAAAATTTGCCAAAACTGTCTAAATTGGCTGGAATTTGGTTCAAATCAGCTACATATGTACTTGATATGGTTTAAATTTTACTGTGATGCCTTTAAAACACTTGTCTAAGTTTATATTTGTTAGAGTTATTTTATTTTGTTATTTATCATATCAGGGTATAATAGTAATTGTGGGTGTATTGCATATCAATATAAATAGACATGAGATGCAACCTAGGGTTTAAGGCCCTTGCAATCTCCTTTCTCATATTCTCTTCCCCTACTTCCCCTTCTCCTCTCTATTTTTTGGCTGTTTTTCGTCTACTTTTCATGATTCGCCGTTCGTCGTTCGTTGTTCGTGGTCGTTCGTGGTTCGTTTATGAGATCTAGGGTTTCTACAGATCTCCGTTGGTTATTCGTTGTCGGTTGAGGTTCGTTGTGAGATCTAGGGTTTCAAAGATCTCGTCTTTCTGTTGCATCTGCAAGTATGGTGGGGACCGAATCTTCTAGCGAGGTTAATAGTGGCGGTGGTAGCGGAGGTGGTTCTCCTTTTACTGTTATTCATAATGATGAATTGGGAAAGTCGATTACAGCGGTGAAACTCAATGGTGCGAACTATCTTGCCTGGTCCAAGCCTATCAAAGTGGTGTTAAGGGCGAAGAAGAAGTTGAAGTTTTTGACCGAAGAACCCCTGTCTGTAACGTCCGCTGAGTATGAAGATTGGATGAGTGCAGATGCATACGTTATGTCGTGGTTGTGGCATAGTATGGAACCACATATCGCTGCTAATGTTCAGTGGTGTGAATCAAGCAAACAGATTTGGACATCTCTGGAAGAATCTTATTCGCAGAAGCGAAACGTTGCCCGTATCTATGAGTTGTACGAGTTATTGTTCAATACAAAGCAAAATGGGAAGCCTGTGAATGAATATCTGGATTCAAAGAAGGCTTTGTGGGAGGAACTGCTTCAATATCATCCTGTTACTACTGATTTGAAGGAAGCTCGGAGACAGAAGGAAGAGTTTCATGTTTCACTCATCCTAGCCGGCTTGGATCCTGCGCTCGAACCTTATAAAGCTCAAATCCTTGCTGGAGAGCAGTTACCTACGGTGGCAGATACTTTCTCCCGTCTCAATCGTTCCTTTCTGGGACAGTTCTCTGGTGCCGAGTACTGACTCTTCTGCCCTAGTTTCTAATGCTGTTGGTCGTGGTGGTGGACGTGGTATTGGACGTGGCGGTAGAGATGGTGGTGGTAGTTTTGGTCGAGGAGGAGGCCGTGGTGGTAGAGACAATGGTCGTGGTGGTGGTCGCGGTGGTGGTGGTGGCCGCGGTGGTGGTGGTGGTGGCCGTGGTCAACCACGAAAGTGTAACTATTGTGGAATGCTCGGTCATGTAGAAGACTATTGTTGGGACAAATGGGACAAACCAGAATATGCACATCAAGTGCATGATGAAAATATGCAGTCCCAGGACACCATTTCTGCTCCCAGAGATGATACTTCGGGTTTCAATCAGACTTCAACGTCCGATACCTCATCTCCATTTCAACAGATCCTCCAGAAGTTGAACGCGCTTGCTAGTACCACCTCCCAACCTACTACAACCATGGCACATATAGGTAATCCTGCTTTTGTGGCAACCCAGTCACCATCCACCTCTTGGGTCATCGACTCAGGAGCAAGCTCTCACATGTCTGGTATAACATCTATCTTTCATAATCGTAGTTCCATGAAACATAATATTATCTTGGCTGATGGGTCTACTCATCCTGTATTTGGGAAATGTGTCATTCACCCTACTCAATCACTATCATTATTTGATTCATTATATGTGCCTAATTTTCCATTTAATTTGTTATCTGTGAGCCAGTTAACCAAATCTCTTCAATGTTCTGTGACATTTTTTTCCAATTCGTGTATTTTTCAGGACCTCAGGACGAAGAAGACGATTGGTTCGGGGCATGAAAAAGATGGACTGTACTACTTGGATCTACCTGGAAAGGCCTTCACTTCTGTTTCTACTTCTCCGTTGCAGTGACATTATCGTTTGGGACATCCGTCTT
The DNA here is from genome assembly GCA_036927795.1 of Iris macrosiphon. Lineage (NCBI taxonomy): Eukaryota > Viridiplantae > Streptophyta > Magnoliopsida > Asparagales > Iridaceae > Iris > Iris macrosiphon. Next base: position 45,600 of record JAYESA010000319.1, read on the forward strand.
TGGCTAAGTTGCGTCAAGTTGTTCCTAGTTTGAGTCATGTTTCTAGTCTTGAATGTGAGGCTCGTCAGTTAGGCAAGCATCACCGTAGTTCCTTTCCTCGTCGTAGTGAGAGTCGTCAATTAGAGTCTTTTGATCTTGTTCATTCTGATATTTGGGGTCCGTCTAGAGTCAAAAGTCCGAAAGGATTTCAGTATTTTGTTATTTTTATTGATGATTATTTCAGAATGACTTGGTGTTATTTAATGAAAGAAAGATCTGAGTTTCCAAATGTATTATCTGTCTTTTATAATGAAGTCTATGTTCAGTTTAATAAACGTATCAAAATTCTGCGTTCTGATAATGCTTTGGAGTATACTCAATCTTCTGTGAACAATTTCTGTGTTGATCGTGATATGATTCATCAAACCAGTTGTGTCAACACCTCTCAACAAAATGGTATAGCCGAACGCAAACATCGACACATTTTAGATGTGGCTCGAACTCTCATGTTCAATATGCATGTCCCCAAACAGTATTGGGCAGATGCCGTTCTTACTGCATGTTATCTTATTAATCGCATGCCATCATCTGTATTAAATAACAAAGTTCCATTTACTATATTACATACAGATGTCGCACCCTTTTCCTTATCTCCTCGAGTGTTTGGCTGTGTCGCTTTTATTCATAACTTGGAACCTAATCGAGATAAGTTGGCTCCTAGATCTCTGAAGTGTGTCTTTCTTGGTTATCCCCGTACTCAAAAAGGTTATCGTTGTTACAGTCCACAGTCACGCAAATATTATGTCAGTGCGGATGTTACATTCTTTGAGTCTACCCCTTTCTTTCCTCCAGGAGACTGTTGTATTCCTTTTACAACAGATTTGATATCTTCCATACCACTTTCGGTCATTCCTGAATCAATTTCTGTCTCCATTCCCCATTTACAGGTTTATCAGAGATCCAAGGACAGGCCAGTGTTTCTGCAAAATTCAGCCTTCAACCAATCATCTTTCGTGCCTGAGGTTTCTGCTCCCATCACCACAGATCCAGATGATCTTCCTATTGCTCTCAGAAAAAGACAACGCCTTTGTACCACAAAGAATAAGCATCCCATTTCTAACTATGTTTCATTACACCGTGCTTCATCATCTTTTCATGCATTTGCTGTTTCATTGTCTTCTACTTTTATTCCCAAAACTTACAAGCAGGCTATGTCATCTTCTGGTTGGAAAAGTGCAATGGATGAGGAGATGTATGCTTTACATCAAAATCAGACTTGGGAGCTTACATCACTTCCTGTTGGAAAACAAACAGTGGGTTGTAGATGGGTGTACACTGTTAAGTATCATCCTAATGGTTCTGTTGAGCGCCTCAAGGCACGGTTGGTTGCCAAAGAGTATACTCAGACATATGGCGTGGATTATATGGAGACTTTCTCTCCAGTGGCTCGGTTGAATTCAGTTCGGATTCTTATTTCTGTGGCGGTTAATCACCGATGGCCTATATATCAGCTGGACATAAAGAATGCTTTCTTGCATGGTGACTTACAAGAGGAGGTTTATATGGATCAACCACCGGGATATGTTGTAGCAGGAAATAAAAGACTCGTATGTCAATTGAAGAAAGCATTATATGGACTGAAACAGTCACCTCGTGCTTGGTTTGACAAGTTCAGTTCAGTTCTCATTCAGTATGGCTTTCGGCGTACCGCATCAGATCATTCAGTGTTTTGCCATTCTTCCTCAGTAGGTATTATCGTGTTGATTGTTTATGTTGATGATATCATTATATCTGGGAGTGATCATGCTGGAATTGCGGACTTGAAGGCCTACCTTAGTCGTCAGTTTCATACTAAGGATTTGGGTCTTCTTCGATATTTTCTTGGAATCGAGGTTGCTCGATCTAAGAAGGGGGTGTATCTGTCACAACGCAAGTATGTTCTAGACTTGCTTTCCGAGACTAGGATGTTGGAGTGTCGGCCAGTTGAGACTCCTATGGATTATCATGACAAGCTTGATGCTGACAGGGGAGAGTTATTTGAGGATGTTGGATATTATAGACGTTTGGTTGGCAAACTTATATATCTTACTGTTACTCGACCAGACATCACATATGCAGTTGGAGTAGTTAGTCAGTTTATGCATGCCCCTCGGCAACCACATTGGGAGGCTATCTCTCGCATTCTTCGATACTTGAAGGGTGCACCTGGAAAGGGTTTGTTGTACAAACCTTCCCAGTTGCTTACGGTGACTGGGTTCAGTGATGTTGATTGGGCAGGCAGTCGCAGTGATAGGTCTACTTTTGGCTATTGTACGTTTGTGGGTGGCAATCTTGTCACGTGGCGTAGTAAGAAGCAGAATGTTGTGGCTCGTTCTAGTGCAGAGGCCGAGTACCGTGCGATGGCTCATACAGCTTCTGAGATGATGTGGGTGCAGTCTCTTCTTCATGAAATGGGAATTATGATTCATATTCCGATGGAGATGTATTGTGATAATCAGTCGGCAATGTTTATCGCAAGTAATCCGGTGTTTCATGAGCGCACGAAGCATATCGAGGTGGATTGTCATTTTGTTCGTGATTTGTTGCTGAAGAAACAGATTGTCACTCCTTATGTTCGGTCAGAGGATCAATTAGGTGATATCCTCACCAAACCACTTGCTCGCGGTCCATTTTCTGATTTATGTAGCAAGCTGGGCATGTCTGATTTATATGCTCTTGCTTGAGGGAGGGTGTTAGAGTTATTTTATTTTGTTATTTATCATATGAGGGTATAATAGTAATTGTGGGTGTATTGCATATCAATATAAATAGACATGAGATGCAACCTAGGGTTTAAGGCCCTTGCAATCTCCTTTCTCATATTCTCTTCCCCTACTTCCCCTTCTCCTCTCTATCTCTAAACTTAACTATATTATTGTAAGTTACTTTCTGAACTATGTAATTTTATAGAAGACATGCAACTATTAACAGAAGCCAATATGCAATAGTGTCAAACTGTGAGTTAGTAAAGTTTATAATTATATTCATTCTCTTGTCATATCTCTGATCAGGTTTTACCAAATTTATTTACGGTATCTGATATCTGTAAATATGACTTAGAATTCTACTTATCTGGATCTACTGAAAGCATGTAACTGGTAAAAGGGTTTAAAATCCAATTTTTTTGACCCAACCCCATATGAAGTATTCAAGGGAGGTAGAACACTAGCTTGGTACCCGACCTAAACCATTGGGATCTTTTCTACTCTCTTTTCTTTTCTTGCAACACAGGGACCATCAGTTACCACAAGTGAGCTACTAGTAAGTTTTTTGTGTACTTATACCTGTAGAAATACTATTCCCCTTTTCTCTTTTAATATTCTTCTTCTTCGCAGATCCACCACTACTGGCAACATCTAGGACATTGACGAACACATAATATGTAAGTTCAATATATAGACCCTCTCTTTATTACTTGCTTTTGCTTGTATCATGAACTTACCAGGTTTCTATGGTTGAAAGTTGGAAACTTGATTTTGGATATGGATGTTTGTTTGTTTCGGGATATTGCTTCCGATACATATAATGTTATTCTATGTATGTATCATTCATCATTTGGCTCATGTTACTCATTGGCTATGTTTGTCTTAGAATGATGGTATTTGACACGAGTAATTTGTTAGGAACTGTTGTAGCATTTGACTCTTTTTGTTGAGGTTGAGGACCTCGATGTTGATCGTTTCAACAAGAGTGATGAGTAGAGATGACTAATTTTTTATTGCTTACTTTTTAGATGAATATTATTTTTTAGTTTTTAGATGAATATTCCTTATTACTGGTCAATATTATCTCATAAAAATCATGTCTATATATGAAACATTGCCCCATAATATGGATGTGCAATATTACTTCGGTAGATGGATGGCATTTAGTGAGGATAGCTAGAACATTTCATTTATATTTTATCAATGTTCATCGTTTGGGGTGTATAGGCTGCCAGTGATCAACTAATATTGCTGATATGTTATCCGATATCCCTATCACATAGTATGCGGAACCCCAACCCAATCTGAACCTGAAAACTGATATTTTGAGTGGGCATAGTCGAAAATCTGGTTGCATCACCAGCATACCTTCACCATCTCTGCTCTCAATGTGGCATGTCCTTTGTAATGTATGTTTTGTCAATATAACTACATATTTTACTTGATCCTACTCTGGTCATGTTAAGCCATGCATCTTGGCATATTTTCTTTTGTGGCACAACATCTGTAAGTTGTCTTCCTCATGCCATAACACTGCATAGGATCAGTCTTGAGCAAGGTATAACTGCCTCTGTGATTCTCATACAATAATCTCTAAAGCATTTGACTCTTCCTTTTCCCCTTAGCATTCTCTTGTGAATCCAAAATCTGTGTAAGATCCTGCTAGTGTCTTGGTTGATGTCTATTTCTATCATCTCCACGTTTTCTCCCATCCCTATATATATATATATATATATATATATATATATATATATATATATATATATAGGGATCGGGATCCCCGCATTTTTGCATTCCCAAAGCATCCCCATGATCACAGTCGTTGGAACTTGTTTAAGTCATCTAATCTTAACCGTTGATTTGAATCAAGTTCCAACGGCTGTGATCATGGGGATGCTTTGGGGAGACATAAGAGTAGGGATCCAGATCCCTCCTATATCCCACGGGTTAATGGCTTAGTGCACTCGGTAAATCCAAGGCCCATTGTACAAGAGATTGAAGGATCGAGTCCTGCCAGCTGCATTTAATTTGTGATTTATCCGGGGAGTGTGGAGTGGGGTACCTGCATTCAACCCTCATGTAGCCAGTTAGTTGCAATTGTGCCCCTGGGTTTTCAATATATATATATATATATATATATATATATATATATATATATATATATATATATAAGTTGGGACCATATTCTAAATCTGTATCGCTCTCTCTTTAAGCACAATAATTCACCTTTTCAAAGTTACCTTGGATGTCTGCTCTTTATTAGAGTCCCCATAACAAAATACAGTTCTCTCAAATAATTTTGCTTGTGGTTAGCAATGAACGTCCTACCTTATCCAATGATCCTTACGACATAAAAGATCTCACAATTGCAAGATTCATGCCACCAAGAAGTTCGATTCTTGATTCTCCCTTGGTCTATGTTGGACAAATATGGACATGGATATGGATAAGGACATAATACATATATGGTCAGGTGCGGGGGACGAACATTTTCAAATAGGTAGTGTAATCACCTATGTTGCATGAATGAGGACATTGATACAGGTACAGACACAATGTGGATACTGGCACCACATGTCCGTGAAATAGCCCTTTGGTACTATTAAAGCTTCTTTCATAATTCAATACACTACGCTCTGTCTAGACTATTGCAATGATATATTGTTCTTCTAACTACCTATAGTGATCCACTGTATATTTCTATTTGCATATAGATTACCATGCTAGTTTCAGTTTTCCATGTGAACTTGCATACTGTATCAGGTTATTTTGCTATTGGACAAGTTCTGTTCTGATGTATATTAAGTTGGCTAATTGCAACCTAATATCATTGATGAGATTGATTACAGCTTTATGTAAAGTCGGCTGATTTGGAATTTATGTAGAGATCTTAGAAAATTTAGAAGAATCATTATGTCAAATTGCCCGGCTTGGAGTTGTAAAAGGGTAGTTAAGTGGTATTGTTCGATTAAACTTTTGTTGCAGCTCTTTATTTTTTATCTGATAATTTACAATTGCTGCACCATAATCCCCTCTGCCAAAGTATTCATCAAATTTCAGTTCCATGATCTCATCTTATGCCCCATCAATTCAACAGCATATCTGAAACTATTATCTCAGCCTGCACTGCCTTTCTCCCACAACATTGCAGTCATCCTATCCCTCTATCAAAAATGCACTTGTCCCCTTTCTCACAACCATTGGATGTTGTTAATCTATAGCATATCCATCCTACTTCAAGATCTTTCTGTCTATGAGATAGTTTCGGAATAAATTTAAGTGGATAATGCAGTCTGGTCTATGTTTTCATGAGGGATTTACTCGGTGATTTTGGCCATGTGTTTAGGGTGTGACTGCCCAGTTATGGTTATGGGCTGAGCAATGTAAGAGGAGAACCAACCATTAAATAAACTGTGCATGGGCAATGTGGTGAAGAAGAAACTTTCTAGATCAATTTTTTCTTCTTTGTTCTCTTTTCTTTTCTTTATTTAGTTGAGTATACTTCAACTTATACAATTCATAGTAGCAATGTCAATAACGGCACATGCGGTTATTTTGTTTGATTTCTTAACTTATTCTATTTAGATCGATTGAAATTGGAACTATTGGATGCACAATTAGGCAGACATTTATATAATTGGTTAGCTGAAGATAGATTTGTGCCTTTATAGATTTGTGCCTTTTTTCTGTTAAGTGTTTAGTTCAATATTAGATAGGATATGACACTTTTTTGAGTTAAGAAAGTTGATGTACTGGAATAAAATATAAATAATACTCTTCTACCTTCATAATTTCCATTCTGTCACATAACCTTGTATTTTCAAATGTCTTTCTTATGGCAATAGTGCTTCATAATTACCTTCAGGGGTGGACACAAGAATTTAAGAGAGGGGGTCAACCTCAAATATAAAGAAAGTCCAAAAATAAGATCACAAACTAGAGCATAAAAAATGTTGTAATAAGGGCAGTGTATACTTTTCCTGGATCCTTGTCTATCGCGTTGAATATATATATATATATATATATATATATATATATATATATATATATATACATGTGTGTGTGTGTGTGTGTGTGTGTGTGTGTGTGTGTGTTGGAAGGACATGCAAGGATCAAAGAGGTATGGGGTTTAGTGCATTCAATTTTTTTTTTCCGGTAGGGTCAGTCGCCCCACTTGCTCCTTACCGTGATTCGCCTTTGATTACCTTATTATGCACATCAAGCTCCACTTGAAACTAATATTATTTCCACATTATCCTAGACTGGTAAATATCCTATTCAATATTGGCAAAATTGGATCGGATTGTAAAATCATAAAAGGGTCTTGATTGGATAGGTATCCAAACGTAAATCTTATGATTCTTGATTAAATATATATAAAAAAATCGAATAAATATTAAAAATATGGACAATCAAATATTAGCGGTATTACACATAATTAGTAAATAGATCCACAACACAAGTATATTTTAGTATATATCTTGCACAAAATAAGTCAACCGACTCAAAAAATATAGTTAGTAGGATCCTATGTTGTATTAAGCGTGAGGCGAGGCGATGAGGCCGTCGCCTCGCTTAATGGCGCTTAAGCGGCGTTTAATTAGCGCCTTTTTTTTTGCTCCCTACATGTAAAATACTTTATATACACAAGCTTTATATTTATATACACACCTTTATAGATATATATATACCTAGATATTTATACATAGATATTTATAGATAAGTTTAAGCTTTCGGTTCGATTTATACATAGATATTTATACATAGATACATATATATATACATATACACATATATTTATACATAAGCTTAAGCTTTCGGTTCGGTAAAAAAAAAAAATCAATCCGTGAGACGAGGCGCTACTAAGCGCCGCTTAAGCGCCCAAAGCTTTTTTTGGGACGAGATTTCGTTAAGCGAGGCGCCATAATTGAAAATATCGCTTAAGCGTGCTTTTCACAACATAGGTAGGATCCCAAAATGTTAAAAATCCAACACATCACTCTTATTAGACATCTTAATCACTCGACAACTACGTCTTATATCTTCCCCTAAGCCGTAGAAGTCCACCGCGATAAATGCAAATGGATTTAGACAAACTAGGAAGAAGAATTAGGTTTTCCCCCTTCAAAACTCTAGTTTTTGAAGAAGAGAGAGAACAAAATAGAAAAGTGATCTAATAGAATATGAAGAGTATCATAAAAAAGTATATAAAGTAAAATTGTAAAAAGAACCCTCAATTTCCAAAAAAATGTCAAAAAATGGTCTTCAACGTTCTAAATAGCGGTCAAGGCGGCTGCTCTCCGCACCGAATTGTTTTGCTCCAAAGCAAAGATATCTACGGAGGTTGTTTTTTCTATTCAAATATTTTTGTCGTTGGCAGTGGAATAAGGGTCGACAGAGGTTTAACTTTAACTGCGTAGACAGAGGTAAGACGGCGTAGGCGGGCCGCCAATACTTGACTAAATATTTTGGCAAACAAATTTTGCAAACATTATGGACCTATGATTTACTTTTACTAAACTGAAATTTCATAAATTTTTGTTCTACAACTTAGTTATGCATAAGATACCCTTAAAATATGCATATATTATTTAAAATAATGCTAAATAGTAAAAAATGTCCAAAATGTATCGGACGTCTAGGCGTCAGGCGACCCCTCTACGCCGCGTATCCGACTACTGCCGTTTAAAACCTTGATGGTCTTAAGTTAGATTGGGTCCGAGTTGGATCCTGATTCCACAATCAAGATCATGCGATATGGGTCTGATCCTTGCCCATTCTGATCCGTACATGGGATCCAGATTGTGAAGACTCCAGATCAGGTCGGATCGTACAATTCACGACCCATCGCAGACTGTACGATCCTGACAACAAGGATCCTATTGATTTTGAATGAGTCAGATTGTACCTCTTTTCCCCGGATCTCAGTTCTCATGGAAGTTTATATAGGATAGTTCGCAGCATAAATATTCTCCTCAACTCTTCTCCTAGGTGCAACTGGAATTTTCTTCTGCATGCTACTGTTGTTGATTTCCATTTTACAATTAAGTACATCCTCTTCTCCAACTCTTTTCAACTCCGTTTATTTCCTTCCTACATTAATTTTGGTGAAGAGGTAGTACTTGGAATACATTAAAAAGTCAACTACTGTTACATACAATCTGCAAAGATCTGACATCCTCCAAAGCAAAGTCTTTCATTTATCACCATTCTGGTTGTAAGACTACCTTCCCGATCGTATTTCCCTTGCTTGAGGTAGAGCATTCAAAGTTTGAATTGTTGGATTGGAGATCCATTTAGCCACGAATGCCAATTAGAGTTGGATGGGATTTGCATTAAAATTTATGCTGTCATCTTGTAGTGATTTACTTGGTCCTTTTCCAACTCAATCCAAACTTCTTTTCACCCAGATATCAATTAAGAACTTTCAGCAAGAATCTTTCGTTTTAGGCTCACTCCGTAAATATTTATTTTACTATGTTCATTGCCAATTCAATGCGTGCTACAAAACTTTCAGAAGTTTCGATGTCAATACTTACTACTCAAGCAAATTGATTTGTAGCATAACTTGTTAGGCTACGAAATATTACCGGAATGCCTTTGTGGTGGATAAAAAATGTGTTGGACCCTACTGAAAGCCTACACGAGCTGCTTTGACAACACTGTGACACAGTTGTCTAGACCATTTGAATTGTTTATTAACCAAATCAAATCATAAGGAGTTTTCTTGCATATTCATATGTTGCACTGAATGGATGGGCTTAACAACGAACTGTTAGATCTTATAATGTATAATAATTTCAAATTAGCTATTTGTGAGTTTTCTTAACATTTAGATCACGGTTAACGGTTTAATTTCCTAATTTATGCAGTGTAGGTCTATTCAAATGTTTATTCTGAATTGTACATTTTGGGGCCACTTGACTAATTAACAGGAAAACTACAAATGACTTTATTTCTATTTTGTAGATAATTGTTAATTCAAATGATGTAGGAGTCGAGATGAATACAGAACACTGAGTAGGTTTCCTATTATTATTCATAATTTGGGGTTAAATCTTCTTCATGAAGAAAAAAAAAATATTGGCAAGGAGTAATGCTGACATGGACAAAGACCAAGTTGTCTTCCCACAACGGTGTTACCAATTGCTGTCAACTGGATATCAATAGAATAATCAAGAAGAGGTGCACAAAGTCGACAACATTGTAGACGGCAAGGGAAAAGAGGAGATTTTTTTGTTTTAAACCTTTTTTAACTATGTTAAAGAGGCCGTACAGGGAATATTGGTAATATTGGTTCTTTGGCAAAACTCGACAGTTGGGTATAATGATCAAAAGATAACCTTGAGGGTTTACTTGATAGGCACACTAACCTTATGGAGGTTCATGTAATTTCTAGGAAGCACGAACACCCCAAAAATGTGGTTGGGTTGTGTTGGACACCTATCAGGCACTCCATGGACACATATTGGACACTTCATAAACACTCCAAAATACACTAGTACAAAGCAGGATAGGTGCATTCCCGTATCTCCTTGTCCTTACCGTCGTGTATCCATCTCCGTGCAACATAGTGTAATTTATATAGCTTGCGTGTGTTACTGTTTGATTTACTCTACCACAACATAAAATTCAGCATGTTGATGGCATTGTTGTTATTTATCAATTGAAACTTTTCTACCATATTACCCTTGATCGAAACTTTTCTACAATATTACCCTTTCACTACTACTAACATGTTAAACTCCTAGCCACTAAACTAAAACTCCATAATTGTGATGAGTGTTAAATATTTATGTTATTCCAACATAACACAGCCATATCACGCTCTACAATATTCTTCTACCTGTTCTTTTAGCATGTAACATTACAATGTTTGAAAGTTTTTACCCACATCTAGCTCTATTGACGTTTTATATTACCCTATAATGGTGGTGAGACAGAATTGTCAAGCCTCATGTTCACCTGTATTCCCTTTTCCATACTGAAGACATTAAAGTTTTGCCAAATTCTCTCCTACATGTGAGGTGTAATCCAAATCTAGCAGTGCTGTATCCAGTTGGACTTATCATTAGTGTTGTATTTACTTTGGATATTGTTGTCCATATGGTTCGTCTTTAGACATTTTATTAATTGTTGCTCAAGGCCATCCATTGATGCTACTGAACAAGATTTGTGTAGCATGCATATAGTTCACTTGGACAACCTGTGCTGTTTTTAGTTTGAAATTTCATCCAAAACTTTATTGTTGCTGTGTTCATTTGACTAGATTGTTGTTCACTTGATTTAGACATTTTATTATTGTTGTTCAAGGTCCTCCAAAAGTTGGACGTGGGCCTTATAGACAATAAGATGAGAGACAATTATCAAGCGGTTTCGGACATGTGCAATGTAGACCGACAGATGCACCAGTCAGGGTGCGTGATAAGGTATTAGTCAAAGGGAACGGGTAGAAATAGGAGTAGGCCTAAAAGAATTTAGACTGGGATGTAACAAAGGATATGAGTTTTGTTAATGTTACTTAAGACCTGAAAAGAAGAAAATGATCCCAAATAGCTGGTGCTAAAATTTGAATACAGGCTTTTTTGTTGTTCCATTTTTGAAGCAAGATGATAAAATTACTTGTTAAAGATGTATCAGACCCAAATTTTTACTGATAATATTGCTTAATTTGTGACAGATCACCAAACGAATGCAGCCTCACGCCTGAAGGTTATAGAAGGTGTTGTAATATTGTGTCTTCCTTGATCTATATCTGCTCCCAAGAATGTAAATATTAAAATAAAGAAGGTAATTTTACATTTTAAGTTCAGAATGTACCTTTTGAAGGTTACTATTGGCATCCGTTTCTTTTTCCCCCCTTCTATAGTTACAGTATGAAAGGCTTGTTGTAACACGGTTGTGCAGGAGGTGCTGTTTTTCTTTGGAAAAAAAAAATAGTAGAGTTGTTAGGTCTGCTGCTTGTGCAATTGCTGATGCTTTTCTGATAATTGGTTGTGTTAGATCTGAGGAAAACAATCACTGTGTATTCGATGATAAATCTTTCGTGGAGCTTAAATTGTGGACCTGATCTAGACAAGAGCTGCTCCAGATGTCACCAATGCTGACATGTTTAAACCGCATCCTTGACTCTTTCTTCTAGAGTTTATATATAACATTCCTCGATCTTCTGTGAAGTTTGAACTTTTAGCTTGTAGAACTATGTTTCATGGTCAATATACTCAACGAGGCGGGGGCGGCTATTGACTATTTAGCTGTGCAATTTCTAATACTTGTCTCAAGCAGACAGTGGGATGCAAGGATGCCAGATTCTGATTCCTATTGATAGAAGGGATGCAACTATATGTGAGAAAATTTGTGCGAGTATCCTATATAGATGGTGCAAGCTAAACCTCCAGGCCAGTGTTATAATTTGTCCACTAGCTGTATTTTAAAGGTTATATTGTCCTTCTGCCCAAGTTTTTTTTTAAAGTATACTTGTCACATTTTGTAAGCATGTTTATGAGTTAAAGATTCTGGACATGTATATGAGACGGTCCAGTATCCTCAATGAAGTTGTTCGGTTCATATATGTTGTTTTGTCGGATGATGGTTTAAGCTCTAATTTTGGAAGAAACTTCAGCAGGAAAAGTTTTGCTATTGCTCGTCAATTGGGGAGTAATTCTTATTTATAACACTATAATGACGAGAAAGACACTACTAAAATCTTTGGATACTAGTCGACTTCCTGTCCTATGTGACTGGATTTCTGGTCTATTGTCCGTGAGCATGCAGTAATAAGTTGGAATTGGCAAACAAAGCGAATAAAAAGGAAGGAAGGAAAAAATAAGATTTTTGAAGGCAACTCTAGTGAGGGATGAATAGAGTTTGTGACAATATTTACCTACTAAAGGATGAAGGCTGCTAACCAACTAGTAAATTGTGAAAGTAGATATTGAATATAACAGATATATGAAAGAAAACTTGAGTAAGAAATCAAAATACGCCGACACCGAGATTTTATTCTGATTTTTCTCGTGGAGGACTAGTCCAAGCCCGAGAAAACTCTTGTTCGGAGTTAATCCACTATTTGTGAAATGATGTACAATATAAGTTTTGATCCGAAGGTTTGCAGACAATTTTTACAACCTTGAACTTTGATCCGAAGGGCTCGAACGACTTCAGATACGTGCGTTTGATGCGAATGAAATCAAGACTTCGAACACTTGAAACGTGGAAGTACCAAGCTTTTACAACTCGATAAGACTTCTAAATTGGAACCATGTTGGCACTAGAAGGCTGGGGAGTTGATGCTTGGAGATTGGAAGTTTATAACTCAGCTAGATAGGCAAGTGATGATTGAGTGCTAGAGTGAATTGAAATGGTGGAATCACAAGTCTACTTATAGCTTTTACTGAAACAGAGTTCGGCCCGAACTCGGTTCCAATTCGAACGTTAGGTTTCCGAGGACCAGAAGGAACGTTGGATGTGAATGTTGCAAACTGGGTCATGGGGGGACTGAGTTCGGTACCCTCTGTCCAAGGTTTTGTTGAGATAGGTTTTGATTTGCTTCGTGGATTAGGGTATTATATGGATGGGTTTTTCAATCCTAGTGCCAACAAGGCCAAATGAACATTTTATCCTAATAAAATAAAACAAAAAATATAGACAAAATGAAAACCAAGAGCAATTGATGACGCCAATCTTCTGAAACGTCCGCTGACTTGAAGACGTCTTTTTTTCCTTGATGGCAGTTGTCCAAAGATAAACTGATCTGAAAATCTGGATACCTTTAGGGGGCTTCGCCCCCGAACCCCCACGGGGGGGGGGGGGGGGGGGGGGGGGGGGGGCACTGCCCCCTCAACCCCCGTCCACTGACCGAGCAGAAGAATCCCCCGAGTACGAGGCTCCAGATAAGTCGTAGGCGGTCCAGAGAAATCTTTTGGTATAACGCAGTCTTTGGCTCATCATGTTTCTTCGTTGCATATGTCCATATCTGATCTTACTTGTTGGTGTGCAAGTACATGTTGGACGTCGAGCAAGAAAATCTACAGAAGCAAATATTACAACATTAATGCATATTTAGACAATGTTGAGTTTAAGTAGATGTTACTACAGTGATTACATGATTATCATAATTCTAAACTTAATCAATTAGCCATATTCAAAAATTTAACTTAAACATTGTGATAACAATCTTGACCGTGGTATATGCATCATTGTTGATAAGAATGTTCAGGCTAGCTTGGGTCAATGCCACACTATTATAAGTTCATGAGTATATATGATTTTCTTTTTACATTTTTGATATGAGTAATGCTATTCGTACTTTCAAATTGTCTTTCTAAACTATCCCTCATTATGTGGCAACTGTTGTGGCGTGTTAAATAGCATTATGTGACATCTAACATGACAGCTGACATGACAAATTTTAATCCAAAAAATTAATTATTCAAAAAATTTAATTTTAATTTTAGTTTTAATATTAATATTAATTTTAATAATAATGTTAATATTAATATTAATGTTAATTTTAATGTTAATGTTAATTTTAATTTTAATGTTAATTTAAAATTTAAATTTGCAATGTCAGCTGCCACATTAACTACCACATCAGCTGTCACATAAGGAGAAATAGTTTGGAGGGACAATTTGGAGGTACGAATAACATTATTCTGGAATTGAAATATCCTAATGTCAATATAAATAGGAGAGTATGTACGAGATACCTACTGCATGTATCTCAATAGGTGTCTCAATATCCCATTAATCTCAATCTCATTACAGTAGTATTATTTACGAGATATCAGCATTATAGGATCCAAATCCTACATGTTTTTTTTATTCATGTTTTTAAAGCATATATTTTAAAATTTATTTTTCAACCAGTCAGTTCTGGGTGAGGCAGGTAATGGTGTGTATCTTTCCAGCATGAGAAAGTGGTTATTGTTGGTAACAGCTAGAGATGTGCAAATTTGGACTGAACCAACTAAACCGACCGAACTGATCCGTCCCAAATTGAACCGATCAATTTTAACTGAGCCGATGGACTGTTCGGGTTGGGTCAGTTCGGTGTTCTTAATAGCCGTACAGTTTGATTCGGTCAATGGATTGATAATATCAAAAATCGATAGAACCAAGGTAATCAACCGATGGACCTTATGTATTTTGATTATTTTGCTTTGTTGTTTGTTATTTTTAGATTTTTTTTCTTTTTCTTTTTCTTTATCGGAGATAGAACAACGAAAATGAGCTATTTGTTTGTTGGAAATAGAATGATGAAATGATGAAAATGAGTTATTAGCAAACATGAAACAAAGAATTGATTAAAATATTTAAATTTTTGTTGATTTTAAATATGTTGTGTTCAAATACAAAATCGATCAGCCGAGTCGAGCCAAACCGAACCAAGTCGATCGGTTTCAAAACCGAACCGACAAGTTGGTTGGTTTGATTCGGTTGTTATTATTTCACAACCGAATACTTTTGTTTTGGCTGTGATTGTGACCAAATATGTCGACCACCGCCCGATGCACAACCTTAGTTACAACCGACTCTTTTTCAACTTTTTCACCGTCGAAGTAGAGAGGGGTCCTATTCAAGAGGAACCTTAATCTTCCCACTTCCACTCATGGTACAAAGTGGGTCGGATGCCTCGAAGTCTGTTGACCAGTTCAGTCAAATCCGGGCTAAGCCCAGTCCAAGTTCGATCAACATGCGAAACTGATCCGACCCACAAATCCTTCGGGTTGGACTGGTGTAACCTCTCATATTTTTTAGAATTTTATAATAATTACAAATAAAAAATTGTGTAATTTGGAGATAAAATAGAATAATAATAATAATTATAGGGACTAGTGTGACTTAGTTCTAGGTAGTATGTCTAATAGAACAACATAGGTGACATATGTAATATGCGACTTGACCAATCCAATTTTCCTGATTAAGGAGTTGTTAGAAATAATATTATTATTGTGATTATAACTATTTGTGTGTGATATATTATTTGTGATTTGGATTGGTAGATATCGAGGATGATCATAGATCGTGGTTCGTGATTAGACTTGGCTAGACTTTGGTCTCGCACTCAGCAGGCTTGGACGGATTCCAGACAAGTATACCTTGCCTATTTTGATACTCAGTATTTACATGTTTCATATATGCCTTTTGTCATGTTCTTACTATCCCGTTACTGTTGATACTATGCCATGTTACATGATTATTCCTGTTAACACGTGTTAGTCGAGATACACAGATTGAGTGTTGCATTGTATGTGAGTTGACTCGACATAATTTGTTTATATAATTGACTGGACCCTTTACTTGTTAGAGACTGAATGGAAGCGTCGTGGATTTGACTCGACAGTATCATGGGGTGGGAGGGGACATCTACTAGTATAGGGTATACTATTTATTTACTTTCCTCTAGTTGGCCACTAGTGACTCATTGGAGCGCTATCTGTGTCGTGCATTTATTACTTGTTAGGAGAGCCCCTTGTTCGCCATTACAAGTGACTTTGGATACACTTTCGTTTGATAACAACAAACATACAAAGAAATCCTAAGCAGAAGATCTAAGTATAATATTTAATCTGGGTAGTGTGACGATGGAGATCGAGCGCTGTAGCGACTCCTTTACTCCATTGACGGCTTGACGAGGGAATGCAGATGCTCTCTTCTCTTCTCTCTCCTGATCTTGAGTGCACGTACGTAGCTCCGCCTTTGTATGGTCTCTGAAGCAAAAAAACTATCCCTTTGGAACGTCCAAGTTGTTCCTATTTATAGCCATCATGCTGATGGGTTATAGGTGCCACATATGCTTCTGTTTGGTGGCCGTAGGGGGCTCCTTCAACAGAATATGGTTGTAAATGTAGCTGCATGCCATGGGAAGGCTGCCACATGGCTTCGGTTGGGATCCGCAGTTGATGAGATCTCGGGGTTATTTTTAACCCGTTGTGTGCATGACTTGGTCAGCTGGACACGTAGTCAGCACTGACAGTGTGATAAATCTTCTTTGGTTGGAACGAAAAGATCCTGTAAGTCGAGAGCCGCATAACGTCATGGTCGCATAGCGTTGTGGTCGCAGATGTGCCATCATTTGGCCTCGGTCGGATGGACACTCTGGTCGCCTGGCATTGTGGCCGCATATGTGCTCTCGTTTGGCCTTGGTCGGATGGACACTCTGGCCGCATGGCATTGTGGCCGCGTATGTGATCTCGTTTGGCCTTGATCGGGTGGATACTCTGGCCTCATGATGACGAGGCCGCATAAGTACGTAACCGCATGTGAGCTCTTGTCTAGCCTTGGTCGGATGGACACTCTGGCCGCATAATGACGAGGCCGCATGGGTATGTAGCCGCATGTGAGTGAGCATATGGCGTGGCACGTCTGTCGAGGTCATTAATGAGTTGATGTGACTTTTTATTTTTTTTGAGCTGCCATCTTCACGAGTCTCGAAGAGTCTCAGTATGATGAGTGATGTGTCAGGGAGTCTGACAGACATCGAATGCTGTGTCGGGAGGGGGGGTTTATGCGGCTCCATGCTCTGTGGTTGTTTGGGCCAAATAGAGTATACTATGCAGCTTCTAGATCTTGGTTGATCAGGCCGCATGTGGCATCTCTGTGGCTAGGTTGATCAAGCCGCATGTGGCTCCTCTGCGGCTAGGTTGTTCATACTGCATGTAGCTTATCTACGGCATATTTTTGTTCTTTTAAAGGGGCTTGACCTTTATGCGACATGCATGATTTTTTATGCTTCTACACCCCTGCATAGAACGTTGTCCTCAAAGTGTATATTATTTCACGCTCCGATCTCCCGCAAGTTCGATCGTCCTCGCTGGACGTGATATCATCACGCCAATGCTCCCGCAAAAAATTCTCCTCACCAGGATGTGATGCCATACGAGCCTGTTAAACGTTATGGTTATCATCTGTAAGCCCCCTGATTTTTCAAGAATTTTTCTGGAATTTTTCGGGATTTTTCTGTCATTAAAACTAAGGTATTTTCTAATTAAATGATTTTTAATTGCTATTAATTAATATTAAAATATTATAGAAATAATATTTTATGGTGTAAAATGGAAAACCGAGCACGGGATAATTTTTTGCGGATTTATTGGACTCCGGAAACCCCTTTAAAGCCCTAAAAACTATTTATAAAATAAACCCTACTTAAACCCCTTAAATAAACCGGGTTTAATTGAAATTAAACCGAACCGAACCGCCAGCTGAACCGAACCCGGTCAACCCTGCTTAGCGGGTCGGATCGGGTCGGATCCGAGTCAACCCGACCCGGACCCGAAACCCAAATTGGAAACCCTAATCCCAAACCGGGTCGGAAACACTGTTCCGACCCGGCGGCGCAACCTATAAAGTCACCTCGAACCCTGTGCCCAGCCGCAACCCTAATTAATCCTCGCCGCCACCTTCCTCGAGCCCCTCGCCGCCGACTCCAGCCCTCCACTGTCGAACCCGAGCGCCGCCAGGCCCATCTCCTCCGGCGATCCCCCACTGTCCCCAGCCTCACCCCGTTTCACCCCGGAACTGGGTACGCCCCGCCAAACGGGATGACTTGGTCGCACGCTGTCTTTACCGAAACGTGCGCGACGTCGATACGGACGTGTAGGATTTCGCAGAAGTCAATTCGGGTGTGCGTGCACACCGGAATCAACGCGTATCCGCCGACACCGCCCCGTATCCGTCGATTCTGGAACACGCTGTAACTTCGTGTACACACGTCGGATCGAGACGAAACTTGCGCCATCGGACTCGTAGCGATACGCTGGTCCTGTGACCCAAGTTTGGTTCGATTCTGAGAACGTTGACGAAATCGCGTGTCGTGGGCCCCACAGGCCCCGCTCGACGGGCGATTTTGTGATCGGCTCATCGGAATTTAATTCTGAAAGTTCTGTTGGGTTCGTATCAGCGTTTTCGACCTGTTGACACTGAGTTTGGTGAATTTGGAGACCTTTGACCCTGATACGCTTTTCGGTGCAAAGTGGCCCACATGTGGACCTCGCTTTGGCCCGGAAATATCGTTTTGCCCTTGTGTCCAAATTGGACGTAAGGACATGCGTTTCTAGCTATTTGATATTTTCTGAATCTAATGGTGATGTTTATTTCAGCAATCGGAGTAGTACCTGCAGATCACACGGAGACCAGAGCTACAGTTGGAGCCCGGACCACAGGCAAGTGTACCTTGCCAAACTTTGCAGTCTTGTTACATATTCTCTTTGATTCTTTTACATTGTTGTGCATGCTTAACCTAGGACCGTGTGACGTACTTAGCGTCCGATTATCAATCGGGTGCCAACACCGTACGCGGTGTTGGGTACGGTCATCTAGAGATGGACATTCGTGACACTATATATTCTCGTACTTGTCTTACCAAGTACGCTTGACTCAGGACACTTGACACTATTCACGAGACAGGATTTTCTCGAGATATTCGTGGGGATTCTGTATAGGATACAGGACTTGGACATTATATTCTTAGATATAGTATGACTTGTTGCATTAGTCTTGATCCTGCGTGTCATGGACATGAGACGTGAGATTTCATTGGGTGGGGAGAGTATTACCATATGAAAGGCTGATTATATTATATATTAACATCTGGATGTGTCTTAGTCTCTGACACAGAGCTATGGCACCAGTTCTGGCCCTTCGAGAAAATACTGCTATGGGTTTCTCCGACACTGATCCTGTAGTAGTCTCAGCCCGAGTATGGAATAATGTTCTCATTTGCATTTCACTTAGCTGGTTATTTATTCACCCTATTGTTCATTTATTGCTGCACTGCATTTATTTTGGCTTGTATTTTCTGTACCTTGCTGTCCCCTGAGGACCTGGATCCGGATTATGTCCCCATATATTGCAGACGAGATCTACCCCGAGGTTTACGGGACCGGAGCATTGGCATTAGCAGGAGCAGGTGCCTACATTGGAGCAGAACCAGGATCTGAGGACGAGATCGTACCAGAGGACTTCTCTTGAGTATTGGTGAGATACTCATTATTTTCAGTTTCTAGTTATTTACTTTCCAGTCTATTTCATTGATGTAGCAGACTTGTACTCGGATTGTTCTCCGAGACATTTTATTGAGATTTGTCAGTTATTTATTTACTTTATTTCTGTTATTTGATCTGTGATTATCTGTTGTGGATGCGATTAGTATAGACTGTGACTGGTACCACTGGATCTACTTATTGTTATATCACAGCTTAAGTATGCCCTGATGGATCCATTAAATTGGGTTGTCCATCGGTGCGTACTGCTGGCCATTATCACGCGTCCGGTCCCTCGGTATTTTGGGACTGGGGCGTGACATAGTTTTTGTGGTGGCCCATACAGGTCTACGACTAAATTGTTCGGTTTCAACTTAGGGACCAAGCAAGCCTGCAATAAGAATAGAATAAGTTTTAGGATCTCATCCACATGCTTGAAACGTTCTTGATATCTATATTGTATTCGAATTAAATTTCTTGCATCTTGCCTTGATTCCTGTGCGCCTCTTATAGTTTATTTTGATGCAGAGTAATGGATTCAAGAGCAAACGACGAAACTCCAGCAAACACACCAATAGGTGCGGTAGCCACCTACGGAGAAGATGAAGTGGCACCATTGAGTGGAGATCCCTCTATTCACCAAGGCAGCCAAGCAGATCAGCATGCTCCTAGATTTCGGCGAGACGACATCCCACCGCCTCCGCAGTTCATTCCACCAATGCCTGTATTCCCACCAGGACAGCCTATGGACGGGCAACAGATGTTCCAAATAATCTACGCAATGATGCAGGCCCAACAGCATATTTATCAAGAAGCTTAACGTCGTGAAGGAGATTACTTGAGGAACAGCATAGTAAATGCATTGGATCAGGCCAACCTACCAACTCGCCGACAACCGACGGGCTCTATCACCGACTTCCGCCAGCTGAAGCCCCGCACCTTCTCAGGCAAGGAGGAACCTACTGAAGTTCATGAGTGGCTTACCAACATACGACATCAATTAGAAGCAGCAGAGCTACCACAGGAACGTTGGATGACTGCCGTCAGAATGCAATTGACGGACAATGCACATCACTGGTGGCTATCTGAGGAGACACAGCTCGGACCAGACCGAGTCACTTGGGAGGAGTTCTCCAGACTCTTCCAAGAGATGTACATTCCAGCTACCGCTCGATCAGAACTCAGAGACAAGTTCAACCGCCTTATCCAAGGCAATATGACAGTGGAAGAGTACAACGCGGAATTTATTCGTCTGAGTCGCTTCGCCCCTACCTTGATTCCGACAGAAGAAGAGAAGGCCGAGAAGTTCTTCGATGGACTAAACTTCGAGCTACAGAAATTAATTGGATCCATTGCACCTACATCTTACTCAGACGTCCTTGCTGCAGCCCGACGCATGGAGCGCGTCACCAAGAGAGAGACCAGTTTGAAGCGGACTTCCACATCAGCACCAGCCAGAGCACCACAAGAAGAATCTGCAAAGAGACCTCACCTACAGCAACAACAGAACGCATCTACACCATAAGTAATAGTCCTCTCTACTTGTCACTACTGTGGCAAAGCAGGCCATCTCGCCAGGGAATGCAGACGCAGGTTAGGACTATGCTTAGGTTGTGGATCCAGACAGCATGCAGTGAGAGACTGCCCTGAGCGTAAAGAAGGAGCACCAAGGACAAACCAACAAGCTCTACCAGCACCAGAAGGATATCAACCAAGGCCACCCTTGGCACCTCGACCAGCACCCTTCCAGCAGGCCCAGCAACAACAGAGGGCACCCCCTCAAGGACGCGGACAAGCTTATGTGATGACTTTGGAGGATGCGCAAATGCATGGAGTAGCTAATGCGCGTAAGTTTTTATATAGTTTCTGTTTCTTGTATTGTTTTAGTTTTTGCATGTTGGTTCGTGACCCTGGCCTTCACCTAGTAATTTTGAGATTGCTTAATAACCTAGAATGTTTTATAATTGATAACCTAATATGTTTTAAGTGATAATCTAGTTTTTCTGAACTGTAGTCTTCTAAATCTCCTTCATACGGGAGATTGTATAACCTTTAATACAAAGGAAAAACTATTTTTCTTTGTATTATTCTTACACCCTCAACCTTGACTCTCCTTGATCATGATGTGCTTCGAACAATATTTGCAACCGTGTCATCTTTGTTGACCGGTTATTCTTTTGATTGCAAGGACGCAATCCTCTTAAGGGGGGTAGATTGTAAGCCCCCTGATTTTTTAAGAATTTTTCTGGAATTTTTCGGGATTTTTCTGTCATTAAAACCAAGGTATTTTCTAATTAAATGATTTTTAATTGCTATTAATTAATATTAAAATATTATAGAAATAATATTTTATGGTGTAAAATGGAAAACCGAGTACGGGGTAATTTTCTGCGGATTTATTGGACTCCGGAAACCCCTTTAAAGCCCTAAAAACTATTTATAAAATAAACCCTACTTAAACCCCTTAAATAAACCGGGTTTAATTGAAATTAAACCGAACCGAACCGCCAGCTGAACCGAACCCGGTCAACCCTACTTAGCGGGTCGGGTCGGGTCGGATCCGAGTCAACCCGACCCGGACCCGAAACCCAAATTGGAAACCCTAATCCCAAACCGGGTCGGAAACACTGTTACGACCCGGCGGCGCAACCTATAAAGTCACCTCGAACCCTGTGCCCAGCCGCAACCCTAATTAATCCTCGCCGCCGCCTTCCTCGAGCCCCTCGTCGCCGACTCCAGTCCTCCACTGTCGAACCCGAGCGCCGCCAGGCCCATCTCCTCCGGCCATCCCCCACTGTCCCCAGCCTCACCCCGTTTCACCCCGGAACTGGGTACGCCCCGCCAAACGGGACGACTTGGTCGCACGCGGTCTTTACCAAAATGTGCGCGACGTCGATACGGACATGTAAGATTTCACAGAAGTCAATTCGGGTGTGCGTGCACACCGGAATCAACGCGTATCCGCCGACACCGTCCCGTATCCGTCGATTCTGGAACACGCTGTAACTTCGTGTACACACGTCGGATCGAGACAAAACTTGTGCCATCGGACTCGTAGCGATACGCTGGTCCTGTGACCCAAGTTTGGTTCGATTCTGAGAACGTTGACGAAATCGCGTGTCGTGGGCCCCACAGGCCCCGCTCGACAGGCGATTTTGTGATCGGCTCATCGGAATTCAATTCTGAAAGTTCCGTTGGGTTCGTATCAGCGTTTTTGACCTGTTGACACTGAGTTTGGTGAATTTGGAGACCTTTGACCCTGACACGCTTTTCGGTGCAAAGTGGCCCACATGTGGACCTCGCTTTGGCCCGGAAATATCGTTTTGCCCTTGTGTCCAAATTGGATGTAAGGACAGACGTTTCTAGCTATTTAATATTTTCTGAATCTAATGGTGATGTTTATTTCAGCAACCGGAGTAGTACCTGCAGATCACACGGAGACCAGAGCTACAGTTGGAGCCCGGACCACAGGCAAGTGTACCTTGCCAAACTTTGCAGTCTTGTTACATATTCTCTTTGATTCTTTTACATTGTTGTGCATGCTTAACCTAGGACCGTGTGACGTACTTAGCGTCCGATTATCAGTTGGGTGCCAACACCGTACGCGGTGTTGGGTACGGTCATCTGGAGATGGACATTCGTGACACTATATATTCTCGTACTTGTCTTACCAAGTACGCTTGACTCAGGACACTTGACACTATTCATGAGACAGGATTTTCCTGAGATATTCGTGGAGATTCTGTATAGGATACAGGACTTGGACATTATATTCTTAGATATAGTATGACTTATTGCATTAGTCTTGATCCTGCGAGTCATGGACATGAGACGTGAGATTTCATTGGGTGGGAAGAGTATTACCATATGAAAGGCTGATTATATTATATATTGACATCTGGATGTGTCTTAGTCTCTGACACAGAGCTATGGCACCAGTTCTGGCCCTTCGAGAAAATACTGCTATGGGTTTCTCCGACACTGATCCTGTAGTAGTCTCAGCCCGAGTATGGAATAATGTTCTCATTTGCATATCACTTAGCTGGTTATTTATTCACCCTATTGTTCATTTATTGCTGCACTGCATTTATTTTGGCTTGTATTTTCTGTACCTTGCTGTCCCCTGAGGACCTGGATCCGGATTATGTCCCCAGATATTGCAGACGAGATCTACCCCGAGGTTTACGGGACCGGAGCATTGGCATTAGCAGGAGCAGGTGCCTACATTGGAGCAGAACCAGGATCTGAGGACGAGATCGTACCAGAGGACTTCTCTTGAGTATTGGTGAGATACTCATTATTTTCAGTTTCTAGTTATTTACTTTCCAGTCTATTTCATTGATGTAGCAGACTTGTACTCGGATTGTTCTCCGAGACATTTTATTGAGATTTGTCAGTTATTTATTTACTTTATTTCTGTCATTTGATCTGTGATTATCTGTTGTGGATGAGATTAGTATAGACTGTGACTGGTACCACTGGATCTACTTATTGTTATATCACAGCTTAAGTATGCCCTGATGGATCCATTAAATTGGGTTGTCCATCGGTGCGTACTGCTGGCCATATCACGCGTCCGGTCCCTCGGTATTTTGGGACTGGGGTGTGACATCATCGAAACGACCAAGTTGCAACAAAAGAAAAGCAATATTACAAATAAAAATACATCAGAGTATACTAAGCGAAGCTCTTTATTAAAATTTGCAACTGTTTACAAGGCTCTCAATAACCCAAATAAAAATGCCGTATTTTCTTACAACACTTATGCTCTCTCTTGCTCACAAGGATCTTGCCGTTTTATACATCATGTCTTCTTATATCCTCTGTCGAATATCTGCACATTGCCGAACCAGAGCTTCCAACACCTTTGGTACGTCCGAGCGATCTTTCGTATCTAGGGGGTTGAGGGATCAGTACGCATCTTGTACTGGTAAGCATGATAACCCACTCGCCTAAACCAACACTAAGTAATCATGTGAATACAAACAGTTATTATATAGTGGTCTTCCTACTTTAAACCTAGATTGATTTCATGGCAAGGCATGTCATGTATTGAAAGTAGTAGAAAACATGTGAGCATGATTCATTTACTCATTTAGTAAAGCAGGAAGAAAATACATAGTAACATTCTAATTAGCATAAGCATGTAAGCATGTATATCGTGTAAGCCTATAAGTGTGTTACTACACAACGCGCCTAGTAAAACCAGTGATATACACTAACTCGAGCCTTTCGAATATAATACATCCAACCAAGTAAACAACTAAGTGTGCTATCCTCGCCTGCACCAACACCCAAGATAGTCTCCATATCCCTATCGGCAATTGTCCAATTTTGAACAACAACTGCACGCTCCGCTTAACGAAGGGTCACAACCTGATACTCGTGCGCAACACACGCTCCCTTTCTTCCATATATTAACAGATTTGTGGCCTTGTGTCACAACTGATGCCTGCGCTTGATGCATGCCTTTGAGATAGTAATTCCATATTTTATCCTTACTATTCAACTCAAACTTTGACTCAGCTTATCTATTCGAACCACACACACTGATTCAAGTCTCTGATACTGTGTTTCTATATTCCATACTAAGTACTTGATGTACAAGATATTATCCATTTTATTAGGCATGAAGGAGTAGAGGAGAAGGGAAAGAGCTTGCCCACCTTATCTGAATCTACCTAACACTCTACCTTTGTCGATACGACCGATTCCTTGACTTTGTGGTCCAATGCGAAGTACGATCTACTAAACTGGTATGACCATGCGAGCATGCCATGCTTACTAAATCATCCGACCACGCCGGATGAAGGAAGACGTCACTATCGCTCAAATTTTGCTATCTCTGTACTGCTCCGAACGAACATACTGATTCCATTGCACGACGTCCATGCCTCAACCTGTTGCGAGGCACTAATCTGATTGCACTGAACTCTGCACACCACCTGCATATGAAAATCAACTCGATTAATACTTCTTCTATCCAAAATCTCAACGTAATGTACTGTACGGGTGCGGGGCATTGCGTATTACACCTAGACTGGTTAGGAGTTGTAGTTTATGAGTTACTTGACAGCTCTCTTATATGTATTTATTATTTATCTTTTGACATATATATTATGTATCTTGTTACATCCCTCTGATGATCAGGTTTTTGTCATGCCCCAGTCCCAAAAGTACGCGAGACCAGGTCACGTGGCAATAGCCAGCTGTCACATCTCCAAGGATATCCCAATTTAATGGATCCAACGAAGAGTGCTACGCTGTCCTAAATGACTAACAAGTCCAATTTCAATCATCAACAGGTAATCTAATCTCATCCACAATATAAACAACAAGAAGTACTAAATAAACTGCTGGAAGATAAACGCCAGTCTCAAAATATCATAGTACAACCAAGGATGTCTGGTGGAGACAAACCCACTACTATGACGAAATAAAAGTACTTAAATGATAGATAAAAGAGTAATGACTAGGGCATCGGCTGACTAGATAATGATGCTCCCAATCCTAGGCAGAAGACCTACAAGTGATCACGGAAACTCTGATGGTAGTACCTCTATCTCCTCTGCGGTAGCAAACCTCGTCTCCTGTCCTGGGCCGTACACTGTGGGGGTAATATGCCTCGTCCAAATCTGGAAAGGTACCAGGTCCTCAGAGGGACGTAACAAGATACATAGAAGCATGCCATATATATAAATACTAAATAAAATAAATACAATAAAGGGTGTGCTAACCATCTAAGTGAATGCAATGTGAAGACAACTTTGGTACGTAGGGGTAGGCGTAGGCATAATGTCCAACACTCCGAAGAGCGTGGTATCTGTAACATCCATCATTCTGAAGAATGAGGTATCTGCAATATATATACGTCCGTATCACTCCGAAGAGCGCGGTGTCTGCAATAAAGGGAGTCATTGGATCCGTGGCTCCTCCGGATACGACGGAATCCAATGGGTGTATCCCATACGCCCACTAGCTATCTTCCCCGCCCAATGTAGATACACTAGTCGAATACTCGACGTGCATACCACGTATCTATATGCCAGTCTCTACAATAAAATATCCTGAGTTACGTACTAACCGTGATGCATGTCACACGCACCGATAGCTAGTCGAGTACGCGGACCTGCATCCTAATATGAATTTATCACAGTGATACGTGTAAGAGTGTCAGGTCTCAGAAGATATCAGAGTATCCTCCCAATGGGGCGAGTCTGCTAGTGACTAGGCCAAGTACACTAATCATCGACGCAACCATCGACTGTACCCGAGTAAATCTCGGACGCGCACAGTTGTATAAAAGGAAAGCAACAAGAATACAATACAACTTATGCATAATTTAAATTAGACAGTAAATATGGCAAGGTATCTTGCCTGAGTCCTCAAGCTGTGAATGCCAAAAGCCTGCTCCTGCGGTATCTCCTGGCTGATCCAATGATCCTAAACACACCAATATAATATAGCAATCTAATATCAGACACTAAGGGAAATACATGCTTAATTATGATGCTGTTCTAGGTACTGTCATGAGATCATGGTTGGTCGACTACAACGACGCGTGTGCACGTAGCTAGGGTGTACACATGCTCTGTCCTCGGCTACTATGTATCTCATGACAATAAATTACCACGTTATGGGTTACGATGCTGTTTACGTTTTAGTACAAATATGCCCTTATGTCCTTGCTTGAGTATACATGTAAAGGTCCAGGTTTTTAGGTGGAAAACAAGTCTTTATATTCAAGTTTATCATTAAGGACAATGCTGGTTATTAAGGAAATGCTAAATCTTGTTAATCATCACCATTCATACATGTAGGGTTTGTGTAAGTTTAGGGTTGTGTCCGGGATTTCCGACACTCGACACGACGTCACAATACGAATATATATTTACACGATATAAGGAAGAAGAAACAATAGGTTGTTTACCTATGCGTGGCGGACGGGGGACTTGTGCTCGTCGAGGGGGTGTACTCCGGCGAGGGGGCGGCTCTGGTCGGCGGCCAGCAGGGAACAACGACGGTGGCAGCAACTGCGGAAGGCAGCAGCAGTATGTGCAGCAGCGGCAATGACAGTCGGGTACGGCGGCAGCGGCTGGGCCGTGCCTGATGGTGATCAAGCCGTGGGCGTCGGGGTCGGCTGGCCCAGGGGTGGTCGGAAGTGCTGGAGGCGGTCGGCTTCAATGGGGGAAGTCGGGGATGGTGAAGGAGATGGTGGTGCTGGCGTGTGCGTTGGGTGGTCAGGCGACGGGAGTTGTCCGGTCGGGGGCAGTGCCGACGTACAGGCGACGCTGGAGGCGGCTGGGCCGTGCCTGATGGTGATCAAGCCGTGGGCGTCGGGGTCGGCTGGCCCAGGGGTGGTCGGAAGTGCTGGAGGCGGTCGGCTTCAATGGGGGAAGTCGGGGATGGTGAAGGAGATGGTGGTGCTGGCGTGTGCGTTGGGTGGTCAGGCGACGGGAGTTGTCCGGTCGGGGGCAGTGCCGACGTACATGCGACGCTGGAGGCGGTCGTCAGGGCCGGGGGTTGCCGAGTTTCTGATCGGAATAGGGAGTAGGGTTGCTCGGCTAGGTATGGTGGTGGTGGTTGTGTTCTAGGGTTTCAATATAAGGGGAAAGATATATTTATATAGGTAATATGGATTCGTGGGCTGTTCTCGGGGTTTGGGCCGGCCAGGGCTCTAGGGAGTGGGGGCTGGTCCACATGGAAGTGTTCATGGGCTGGGTTAGGTCCAGTTTGAGATGAAATTGGCCCCCAAACTAATTAAATTAATAATTAAAGCACAAGGCAAAATTACGGCCATTGCGTAGCTAAGGTGAGACGCAGTGACGAGTATCTAATGTTGTACAATGGCCAGGGGGTAGTCTGGCATGTCTAAGAGATGTTCGTGACCTTGGGTGGAAGATGACTACTGGTGTGGTGCTCCAACCTCGAAGCAACGTCAAGGTATATTAAGACGTATAATTGACGCTCAATAATCCTAATTAATTCTAAATAAATCCTAGTCTCTTGATTTAATTAAAAATATAAATCCTAAATTGGTCGAGGGGGTTTACAGTTTTCTTTCAGGTTATTTGGAGTCCCAAAATATGCGGGACCAGGTCAAAATATGGAGTTCGCTTAGTGCGTAGCTGGCCATTGACATGTGACCTGGTCCCGCATATTTTAGGATTGGGGCGTGACAACTAGACCCCCCCAAAACCTGAGCTCGACCTGACCCGATCTCTCAAACGGGTTGGATCGAGTTTATTCCTTAAAAGTCGGTGGACTGTCCGACCCGGTCAACCCCCGGTTTCTTGGAATATAACAGCTGGCCCGGGGGGAGGGAGTTTACCATTGTGACCGTTAGTGGGGGTTAAATTTGTCAACGTGAGTCAAGGTAATATTTATATGGTAGAAATATATTATTTTTAGTACATACCATATAGGAATAACATCATATACGGTAGCATTTGTATATTGTATGAACATATTATGTTTAGTAATTACCATATAAGAATATAATAATATATGGTAATATAATCACTTTTATATAGCCTTAATTTGAGATGAATAAACATCCAAGAATTCTTTCTCTCAAGCTTTGTATTTGACTTGGTATCAGACAAAAAATTCATAAGGACTTTGTCTTTTTATGTTTAATTTGATTGTTTCTTAGATTAGTTTTTGGTCAAGAACTTTTTTTTCAATATGATTGTTTCTTAGATCAGGTTTTTGTCAAAAACTTCTTTCCTTGATTAGAAAGTACTAATTCGAGCCATCGAGTGTTTCCTTCAACCCATCAAAATATGTGTGTCTAGTTGATTCTGCTGTAATTTTTTCAATAGCTGAAGCAAAAGAAGGCTCTTCTAAGATAAATAAAGTTGAGAAGGTTGAGGTCTATGTCAACACCATGGATTCAGGTTCAGGATGGTTTGGAGGTACTAAGCTTAATGGTACTAATTTTTGGACATGGAAGAACACCATATATGTCTATATCTGTCTCTGGCCCTATGTTGTCCAGACTCCATGCGTCTCATGCGTCTCTGGTCCTATGTGGTCCAGACTCCATGCGTTCCATGCGTCTCTGTCCCTATGCGGTCCAGACTCCATGCATCTCTAGCCCCCGACGTTCCAGATTCCATGCGCTTCAAGCGTCTCTGGCCCCCTGCTTTCCAGACACCGTATGTCTCATGCGACAAAATTTTTCTACTGCGATTCTCTCATACCAAAATGCGGGCTACGTGTCAAGCTGACCAAGTCATGCAACGGAAGACGAGAACCGCCAGAATCTCCAACAAACAACAAATCCTAACAAAACGTCCACGCGACAGCTCACCCAGGACTCAACCCATACTATGCGGCTATAGTTGCAACCTCATTCTATTGAAGGAGCCGCCTACGGCCACCAAACAGAGGCATATGCGGTACCTATAACCGATCAACAAGATGGCTATAAATATGAGCAACTGGGATGCCCCAAAGGTCAACTTTTTGTGCTTCAGAGAGACCAGACCACCCCCAGGCACAAGAGAGAGAACAGAGAAGAGCTTTCTCGCTCCCGCATCGGACCGTCAACGGAGTAATAGAGCCATTACAACGCTCTTTGTCCATTGTCACACCCTATAATAAAAAAATTATACGTAGATTGTCTGTCTAGGACATCTTTGTACTTTTTTTAGTTTGTTATTAAAGTAATTCCAATTTTAATGGCAAACAAGGTGGTGACTCTGCTGGGGACCAGCTTCTCCTCTGATGAGAAGACTGTGACGCAGTCCAATGCGGATAAGCTCGATTCAACCCAAAGAATGCTGGTGGTATGTTTCGACCAGCAAGCATTCGAGAATATGCTCTCCGGGGATAGCGCGAGTCCTTCTCTAAGGCAAGCAAAGCCTAAGAAGACACGCAGGACATGGGTAGCGAAGGCCACTGTACCTCACCCAACTGCGGAGCATGCGCTCCCCACTTCTTTCCCTGTTGCTGCAAACGCACATTATGCGTTCACCAAGGCTGACCATGTTCACGCGACAGTTGGAAAAAGGCGCTTAGCGCCCAAACTCTGGCAAAAAAAATACTACGATGACAAAAGTTCCGGTGCTGAGACATGCTCCATGCGGACACAGCTGAAGCCGTATAAGTTGGCAGCTACAGGCAAAATTCCACATGCAACACTGATCGTCAGCCGTAGGCAAAGGTCCACATGGAGGCTCTGTCAGCAACATAACCTCTATTTTCGATCGAATATCACGTAGCGCTGATCCTATGCGTCATGCTAAGAATGATGAAAGCCCAAACTTGGACTCTTCGTATTATGCACCAGCGCATATAGGGACAAAGAAGTCTAGGAATGCGAGCTCGCCAAGCTCAAGCAATTGCCTATTTGACCAACCGCCAGCAGACGTCGCTTACTATGCGTGACGAAAAGTCATACAAAACTGACCCACGTGTCCAGCCCGCAGCAGCAAGTGGACTAGGTCAATCTCAAAAGTCTTTCGCTGATGACTTGAGGAAAGTTCTTGTACGAACCCTAAGTTAGGGAGCAAAGACAACGTCTACACACCCATGTGCTCGGTCTATCTGTTCTCATAAGGAGGGTGTAAATTCAAATCACCCCTCGCTTGACTTGCACAACGTGATCAATCATAAGCGCAAAGCGAGGAGAATAACCACTACATACAAAGTGTCCTCCCTAGAGGATCACTGTGCCAACATTATTATCAATTGCTGATGTAACAAAATAGAAGTACCTGCAAAAAGGCCGTCGGCGTTCTAGCGGCTGTAACCAAGAGCACCCAGCTGGTTGTCATGCCCCGATCTCCAGCAGAATCGGCCATCCCTGCTATGCGCAAATCATCGTGCCAGCGCTCCCGCAGGATGATCGTTGTAACGATCCAATTTCTGCTAAATTGATAATCGTCCCCCGGGTGTGATGCCGTGCATGCGTAAGGCGCGCATGCACAAGGCCTAGGTATAATGATATACTTAAGAACAAATACAATAGAGTACGCAATTAAGATATCACACATTGAGATATAGAAAAGTTCTCTTTATTGATAATGAACATATGGTTGCAAACTCTTGACCAAAAAGTAATAAGAATGCCACACGGGCTTACAACTTGGACACAAAATGAGATAGCCGATCCGTACATTACATCCTTACTAATATTTCAAAATGCGCAAACCACCTTGGGTGCGAGTCAGCACCATCGCCTAGAAACTTCAAAAGATATGCGGGCTCCTTGTGATTATGTACTTGAGCTCCAAAAGTCACAAAACAAGAACGTGCCAGATCAATGGAGGGTTAGGGGAATCTTCAGCTCCTCGACACGTCACGTCGGCTAGGAGAACCTGCTGCAACGAGGGTCAGTACTTCAAAAAGTACCGGTGAGGGCGAGCTAACCCAACATACCAAAATCGACTTCATATTCATGTGAACATGCAAAGGAACTATTATGTGATCTTTCTATCTTGTCTTAGTTCAATTATTTATATATGATAGAAATGAATAACATAACAAAATGTGCCATCGTTCGGTGACTTTACATGAACCATCTGAACCACCTGTACAAAACTTACCATGACCTTTCCTGCCACGAAGACATAGTTAGTCTGCACAGTTTAAATATATATATGGATCACTGTCTTGACTAGCCGTCATGGAGTATAGTCTGGGTAGACAGCGATGCTTGTAGCGCGGGTAGCGAGCCCCGCTACAAACTCCCGCCTCACCCGTGCTAAGTTGCTAGAACGACTAACTGTTGTTCTGCCTGGGACGAATTGACCCCGGTGCCCCGGGTGACCATTCGCAGGAACCATATACCTTGTGCACAAGTTATCCATGACCCTTGACGATCTAAACACTAAGTTAACATACGAAGCATTTTAAGACATCAACATGAACAGAACTACTTTAGCACAACACGATGGCATAATCTACCAGCTGATATGATTAATTCATAAGTTATGTACTACTCATTGAACATTTATAGATGAATAAGTTCTAACTGCAACTGAACATAAAATAGCTGTATGCATAGCGGACAAGCACGCAATAATGTGATCGTTGATACTTTATTTGACAAGCATTATAAGTGTTTCAAGTCTACTTCTTCTTTTATCTTGACTCAATTTTATTTCTTTTGGTATCGTTGATCGGGATACACAAACGAGTCAATTTATTAGGAATGAAGACTTGGAAGAAGGGTGCTAATCGTAGTAAAGCCACTCACAAGTTGGTGATTCAAAAAAGAGAGAAAAATGAAAATATTCAAGATTTCGCTTGTGCGTCGCCTACACGATCACCTGTACGCACCAACAGATGATCAATATCCCCTGTTTTGATCTCTAATGGTTCGATACGAGAACAAAGACAATAAAATCCATCGAAACTGTTCTAGAAAATGCAAGGCACAAAACCAACAAGAAAGCAATCAAGCGGCATCGAAAACGGAAAAAGAAACCAGTGCAACGGAAAGGCCCCTCTCGACTCTGCCGTCGAGTTCTCCCTTGAGGCACGATCCTTTGAATGTGGGACTTGATTCCGAAGAAACCAATCAATAACGAGGAAAAGATCTTAATTTAATCTATTCTGATCGAACGATACCAAGTATTTCTTAGCCGCGCTCCCCGAATAGGGGGAACATGGCGCTACCTCTTAACCAACTAACAAAAAGTTTCGTCCTCAAAACTTAGGAATAGAACCTACCCCTAAAGAATAATGAGAAAAACTTTTTCTTCATGTCTGATTTGAGTTCCCAGGTTAATTTCTCGACCGAGTGGTTTCGCCAAAGAATGCGCAGTAGCGAGATTGCCCGATTCTGTAACTGTTTCTCTTTACGATCTAAGATCTGAACGGGTTCTTCGGCGTACGATAAGTTTGCCTGCAGATCCAACTGACCAAAATCTACCACGTGGTTTGGGTCATGCACGAACTTTCTAAGCTGTGACACATAGAAAATATCATGCACTTCTGACAGGGCTGGTGGCAATGCAATTTGATAAGCAACTGAAGTAACTTGTTTGAGGATTTCGAACGGCCAACGAATCTTGGACTTAACTTTCCTTTACTCTGAATCACATGACTCCTCGCATGGGCGAGACCTTTAAAAATATATGGTCACCTTCAAAGAACTCAAGGGGTCGACGATGAATGTCAACATAGCTCTTATGCCGTCTTTATGTTACTTTTAGTCCCTCTCGGATCAACCGAACCTTTTGGACTGTTTGTTCAACTAGTTCTGGCCCAAGGATTTGACGCTTTCTAACTTCATCCTAGCAGATCGGTGACCTACACTTCAGCCCATACAGAGCCTCGTATGGAGCCATCTGGATGCTGGACTGATAACTATTGTTATATACAAATTTGGCCAACGGTACGTGAACGTCCCAACTTGACTTTGAGTCGATTGCACAGAGACGCATCATGTCTTCAAGT
The DNA here is from genome assembly GCA_036927795.1 of Iris macrosiphon. Taxonomy (NCBI): domain Eukaryota; kingdom Viridiplantae; phylum Streptophyta; class Magnoliopsida; order Asparagales; family Iridaceae; genus Iris; species Iris macrosiphon. The sequence goes on from JAYESA010000319.1 coordinate 79,720, forward strand.
ACCTGATTCATCCACTCTGATTGGCTATCGGTTTGAGGATGGTAGGCTGAGCTAAACTTTAACTTGGTCCCCATCGCTGACTGAAGGCTTTCCTAGAAACATGATAGAAATTGTTCGTCCCGATCAGACACTATAGAAACTGGTACTCCGTGTAGCCAAACTATCTCATCAAGGTAGGTCTGGGCGAGATGATCGATGCTTCAAGTAACTTTAATGATAATGAAGTGCACTGACTTGGTTAACCGGTTGACGATGACGCAGACTGCGTCGTTTCCTCGTTGCATCTTTGGCAATCCAATAATGAAGTCCATGCTTATGTGCTCCTATTTCCATTCCGGGATAGCAAGATTCTGCATCTCTCCGCCCGGTCTCTGATGTTCTGCTTTTACCCTCTGAAAGGTCATGCATTGCTATACGTAGAGCGCCACATCCATCTTCATGATGTGCCACCAAAAAATAGTGCGAAAGTCTCTATACATCTTTGTGCTCCCGGGATGGACCATATAGGCTGTATAGTGAGCTTCCGCAAGGATCTCCTTTTTGAGTTCTGTATCGTTGGGGATGCATAGCCTTCCCTTAACTCGCAACACTCTATTCTTATCTACTGCAAAGTCCTTTTCCTTCACCGCTAGAATCTGCTCACGCATTTTCCTTTGGAATAGGTCGTCCCTCTGAGTAGATGTGACCCTCTCTAACAAGTTAGGTACCAATCGCATCTGAGCAACTCGTGCGCCACAATATCGAATTCGGAGTTCAATGCCCATTTCCTCTAAGTCCCTTTGTAACCTGTGATCAACGGACATGGATCCCACAAATACTCGACTCAACGCATCCGCTACAATATTTTCCTTGCCAGGTGTGTAGTCAATCGTCAGGTCATAGTCCTTAATTAATTCTAGCCAACGCCGCTGTCGTAGGTTAGGGTCCGTTTGGGTGAATAAGTACTTCAAGATTTTTTGATCTGTGTAAATTTGGCAAGCTACTCCATAGAGGTGGTGTAGCCACAATTTTAGCGCGAACACAATTGTCGCTAGTTCCAGGTCATGCCTAGGATAATTTTTTCTCATACTTTTTCAGTTGTCTAGAGGCATAGGCTATCACCCTATCCTGCTGCATGGGTACACACCCCAAGCCCTATCCTGACGTGTCGCTGAATATTTAGAATCTCGAGGTCTCGTCTGGTAGCGCAAGTAGTGGGGCAAAGGTGAGGCATTGCTTTAACTCCATAAACGAGGCTTCGTAGTCGGCGAACCACTCAAATACGATCCCCTTCTATGTGAGGCGAGTCAGAGGTAATGCTAACTTGGAAAAGTCCTTTACGAAGAGCCTGTAGTAGCCCGTTAGCCTGAGGAAGCTTCGAATCTCACCGACGGATACAGGCCACTTTCACTCGACGATGGCTTCCACTTTCTTTGGATCGATTGAAATGCCTCCCATAGAAATGATGTGCCCGAGGAAAGATACACTGCTCAGCCAGAATTCGCATTTACTCAGTTTTGCGTATAACTTGTTGTCCTGAAGAGTCTATAGCACGGTCCGCAAGTGCTCTGCATGTTTCTCCCTATTCTTCGAGTACACTAAGATATCATCAATGAATACTACTACAAACTTGTCGAGATATGGCCGGAACACACGATTCATTAAGTACATAAAGGCGGCAGGGGAATTAGTTAATCCGAATGGCATTACCAAAAATTCATAGTGGCCGTAGCGAGTGCGAAAGGCTAATTTTGACACGTTGTCTGGCCTAATCTTGAGCTGATGGTAACCTGAGCGAAGATCAATTTTCGAGAATACCGTCGCACCTTGTAGTTGATCAAAGAGATCATCGATCCTGGGAAGGGGGTACTTGTTTCAAATAGTGGCCTTATTCAATTCACGATAGTCGATGCAGAGCCGCAACGAGCCATCCTTTTTCTTTATAAACAATACAGGCGCACCCCACGGAGACACACTAGGACGAATATACCCATGATCTAGCAATTCTTGTAACTGAACCTTTAACTCTTTTAGTTTTCCCGGGGCTATTTGATACGGAGCTTTGAAAATCGGTCGAGTATCTGGAAATGTGTCTATAGTGAACTTTATCTCTCGGTCGGGCGTCATGCCGGGCAACTCATCTGGAAACTCATCAGGAAAATCTGCCACAACGAAAATATGCTCAACGTTTGCATAATCTTGCTGAGTGTCTCGAAAGGACGCCAAGTATCCTTCACAGCCAGAGTGTATCATCCGTCGAGTAGATATTACAAAAATCACCGTATGGGCAATTGAAGCTCTCGACGATGGACTGCACGTATAGCAAAATTTGGTCTCGCCTGGTAGACGAAACACGACTTTCTTTTCTGCACAATCAATGGTCACTGAGCAAGCGCCGAGCCAATCCATCCCCAGAATAAGATGGTAGTCCCTGATGTCTAGAACTATCGCATCAAGTGACAATTTTCTTTCTCCGATGCAAATGTTACATTCACGACAAACTAAGTAAGCCGACAAATCCACGCCTGATGGAGTACGGACGCTAAGGTTTAGGCCTAGCGGTGTTATAGGAAATATGTTCTCGGCGGCAAAATCTGCCATAATGAAACTATATGTGGCACCAGAATCAAATAATACTCGAGTAGGTACATTATTGAAAAGTAATATACCTGACACCATCATGTTTGATGCAAACGCCTCTTTCCGAGTCAGAGCATAGACCCGGCCTTGAGCGTTCTTTGGTGCCGTCTGGTTCGCTCGAGATGCCTAACCCTTATTCTGAGACGAACGATGTTGTTGCTATTGACGGCGCGGAGGGGGATCGTTAGGGCGATCCCGATAATCATGAGCTACGTGGCCAAACTTACCACAAACAAAACATCCCCCTTTTCAAATATGGTAGTCGTTAACATGGAGCCCTGGCCTGTGGCAGTAGGCACAAGGTTGCCCCTGGTTCTTCCCTGGATCTTGGTCCTGAGAGCTGCCGTTATTGTGGCACTTGTGCGCATTGTTACCACCTGTGTTGCTAGGGCGCTTGTGATAGAAATTTTGTACAGCGCCGGTGCGAACTGGGGGGTACTATGACTCTAGGGAGAGAGCATGGTTTAGGGACTCCCATATGGTACGGTACTGAGGGACGACAATATGGACTCAAATAGAAGGTCGCAGTCCTATCTCAAACCTTCGTGCTCGACTTTTGGCATCACAAAGATGAGACTTAGCAAATTTTGTAAGCCTATTGAATTCTGAGGCGTACTGCCGACTATCATATTTTCTTGTTGTAGATGTGTAAATTCATCTTCCTTCTTGCGAAGGACGGCGGGTGGACGATACTCCTCCTCGAAGGCCTTACGGAACACGGAACAAGAGATAGTCGTCCTATCGTCTTCACTCATTATAGCTTGTTTGTGCACATCCCATAAATAATATGCATTTAAACGGAGCTGAAGCTTAGCGCAAGTGACTCTCTTTGTTTCTTCCATGCGAAGCACTTCGAAGTGGTCTTCCAACTCAACCAGCTAATCCAACGCCACAGAGGGATCCTCGGTCCCTTTAAAGGTAGCATGACACATCTTTTTAAACTCTGATATTTGCAGGATGGAACCCTTTTCGTCTGAGGGCGGAGGTTCCTGAGAGCCCTGAAGCCTCCCGGTCTCGGCTACAACTAGCACTGTCACGACGGTCGCTGATGCAGAATGGTTGCTGGCGACGAGCGTCGTCATAATCGTTTGTAAGGTATCCATTTGCTTCTGCTGTGCTTCGACCTGAGTCCGTTGTGCCAGAAATTGAGACTCAATCTGGGACTCGAATTGGCTCTGACGTAATTCTTCCTGTCTCTGCTGCGTTTCTATCAAACACATCATCCGTTCAAACGGATCGACAGAGGGCACGACTGCCTGTCTCTGCTGGACTTTTCGAGCTGCCTGATGTGCCTGAACTGCTTTCCTGCACATGCACCATCACCTGCGCTTGTGCATCCGACTATGAGTCCATTCCTTTAAAGAAAAGTAACTTGCATCAGTCTCAAAACATATTATGGACTCATTGTATGGAACACATCTCATTTTGGCCAAGCGAATTCAAAAGTTCAACGGGGAGGGACATGGTCATTTCAAGAAAACTCTTCTGACACGAAGGTCAAAGAATCTGAAGTCATGCTCTGATACTAATATGTCACGGCCTAATTTCTACTAAATCAATAATCTTCCCCCGGGCGTGATGCCGTGCATGCGTAAGGCGCGCGTGCACAAGGCCTAGGCATAATGATATACTTTAGAACAAATACAACAGAGTATGCAATTAAGATATCACACATTGAGATATAGAAAAGTTCTCTTTATTGATAATGAACATCTGGTTACAGACACTTGACCCAAAAGTAATAAGAACACCGTACGGGCTTACAACTTGGACGCAAAATGAGATAGTCGATCCATACATTACATCCTTTCTAATATTTTAAAATGCACAAACCACCTTGGGTGTGAGTCAGCACCATCGCCTAGAAACTTCAAATAATATGTGCGGGCTCCTTGTGATTATGTACTTGAGCTCCAAAAGTCACAAAACATGAACGTGCCAGATCAATGGAGGGTTGGGGGAAGCTTCAGCTCCTCGCCGCGTCGTCTCGGCTTGGGGAACCTGCTGCAATGAGGGTCAGTACTTCAAAAAGTACCGGTGAGGGCGAGCTAAGCCAACATACCAAAATTGACTTCATATTCATATGAACATGCAACATTATTATCATGTGATCTTTCTATCTTGCCTTAGTTCAATTCTTTATATATGATAGAAAGGAATGACATAGAAAAATATGCCACCGTTCGGTGACTTTACCTGAACCGTTTGAACCACCTATAGAAAACTTACCATGACCTTCCCTGCCACAAAGACATAGTTAGTCTGCACAGTTTAAATATATATGGATCACTGTCTTGACTTGCCGTCATGGAGTATAGTCTGGGTAGATGGTGATGCTTACATCGCGGGTAGCGAGCCCCACTACAAATTCTCGTCTCACCCGTGCTAAGTTATTAGAATGACTAACTGTTGTTCTGCTTGGGACGAATTGACCCCGGTGCCCCGGGCGACCATTCGTAGGAACCATATACCTTGTGCACAAGTTATCCATGACCCTTGACGATCTAAACACTAAGTTAACATACGAAGCATTTTAAGACATCAACATGAACAGAACTACTTTAGCACAACACGATGGCATAATCTACCAGCTGATATGATTAATTCACAAGTTATGTACTACTCATTGAACATTTATAGATGAATAAGTTCTAACTACAACTGAACATAAAATAGCTGTATGCATAGCGGACAAGCACGCAATAATGTGATCGTTGATACTTTATTTGACAAGCATTATAAGTGTTTCAAGTCTACTTCTTCTTTTATCTTGACTCAATTTTATTTTTTTTGGTATCGTTGATCGGGATGTACAAATGAGTCAATTTTTTAGGAATGCAGACTTGGAAGAAGGGCGCTAATCATAGTAAAGCCATTCACAAGTTGGTGATTCAGAAAAGAGAGAAAAGGGAGACCTTCAAGACTCTGCTTGCGTGTCGCCTACACGATCACCTGCACGCACCAATAAATGATCAATATTTCCTGCTTTGGTCTTCAATAGTTTGATACGAAATGCGAAATCTAAAGAACAAAGATAATGAAATCCATTAAAATCGTTCAAGAAAATACAAGGCACAAAACTAACAAGAAAGCAACCAAGCGGCATCGAAAATGAGCAAAGAAACCAGCACAACGGAAAGGACCCTCTCGACTCTGCCGTCGAGTCCTTCCTTGAGGCACAATCCGTTGAATATGGGGCCTGATTCCGAAGAAACCAATCCATAACGAAAAAATGATCTTGATTCAATCTATCTCGATCGAACGATACCAAGTATTTTTTAGCCACGCTTCCCGAATAGGGAGAACGGGGTACTACAACCGTTTCCTTCTGTACGTGATACCGCACGAGCATAAGCTGTGCCCGTGCAAGGCCATGATCCGAATATGCGATAAAATAACTAAGCCACAGAGTCACATAGATAGTCTGAATGCAGCAAAATAAGAAACGAACAGTCGATTGGTAACAAGTTCACAGAGTCGTCATAGCGGAAGAATTGAATAACACAAGTATAAATGTAAAACAAGCACTTTATTTATATTGAACAAGTATTACAAGTGACGCTAGGCCGAGATTATAAGTCGCTCAAGCACTCTCTCTCGAAACAATAAAGATGTGCCAAGTGTAACGCCCCACTCTTAATAGTTACTTATGGAACACTTGCTACTTCGACTCAGTTGAGAATCGAGTCTCGAAAAAACCTTACCGCCAAATCAACACGGACGAAGTGCAATGAACCCTTCGAATTGATCGAACGGCTTCTATTAAAATAAATCCAAAAGTTTTCGTTGGTTTCTTTACTTCTTGGTTTTATGTTGCTTTATGTTTTGAGTTGCTTTCGATGACTTGGTTTTCATGATTTTGCTTTCTCGCTTGTGCGTTCTTTTCGAATCGTAAGGGAAAGAGATCAAAGTATGCTAACAAAGTTTTATTGCATTTTTAGGACGTATAACCAAAGAGTGAACGTTGCATAAGGCTTCCCCATCCTCTCGTTTGATTCATTCGGTAAGTGGCTTAGTCCCTTCAATGAATCATTCAGTTTACACGCCTTAATAAAATTGATCTCTAGTCTGTACAAGTTACTTGTCCCTATATAAGTGTTCCCTCATTAAAAAGATAAGTCAAAGAAATGAACTGCATGCAAATGTACATAGAGTTACTACTTTACTTCAATTAAATGTATGCCCCTTACTCACCTGCTGCATCACTATATCGTGCATTAAACCTTTATGGTTAGTGTTTGTGTCAAGTGTAAAAGAATGAAAGAGAAGAGTCTAGTAGCCCATCCTGATGTTCCGGTCCTACGGGATCTAGGGGGTGTGGCTATTATATTGTTATACGCTTGTTAATGTTGGTACATCCTAAGAGTTTATTTGATAGAATGTTGTTTGTCATGCATTGGTCTCGGACAACTTGTGCACAAGGTAATAATAGTCTCTCGATCAATTTCTGGGGCACTGGAAATCGGTCGGTCCGGAAGGGATTGTTAGAGCACCTTGATGTTCCGTTTCTAAGGGATCTAGGGGGGTGTTGTTTTCCATCAATGGGGTAACTTATGGACCGTCATATAGATAGGTCGTATGCTAGGTTTACCTTCTTGCATAGCTATCATTTTTGACACCAAAAGATTGATTCATAAGTTTATCCATATATACAAATTGTGGCTAACTTGTGTGTCTGCTGCAGGGATAATCGCTCGGCCGTGGGTAAGAATTATCATATGTATATGCTATCTATCGTCTATATTTCTTTGCATGAATTGTTAAAAGAAACTAGACAACTAGAAAGATCACCTAATAATGCTAGCTTCACTTGCTTACTTAGTATTAATTTCTAGGTGAGTTTGGCCACGGTCGCTTACCAGTACATGTGGTAGTACTAACCCACGTTTGTGGGCAAATATCTAGGTACTGGATGCGAGAGTTTGGCAAGCATTATGAATTTGAATGGGCGCTAGCGCAACCTTCCGAGGGATCGTGCTCATGCTGCTTCCTTTGCTTTCCTCTCCAGTGGGCTACTCCTCTTCTGCTAGATGTTTTGTTCTTTTGGTCCTACTAAAAGGATGTAATATGTGGGCGTTGTGGCTAATTTTGGGAATATAAAAAGAGTTGTAAGCCTTCTAAGACATATTTTGTAACTCAGCAAAGCAAGCACTTTGTAATCCAAATATTCAAGTATTCAATAAAAGAAAGTATTTTGTGCCTATCAAATGTGTTCAACTTTGGTTCTTTGTATTTATATTCCATGCCTATATATGTATATTTTTGTCTAACTTGTGTCTTGTGCAGGTACGTTGCCTGGTGCAAGCGTAACTTAGGCTTGCACGGCATCGCGCCCAAGCGAGGAATAATCGGTTTCGTAGGGACCAAGCGAGGACGATCGGCCCTTACGGGACCGGGGCACGACAGGTGGTATCACAGCACAATTTTTTGCCCTTGGCCTCTTCAAATATCATTTTCAAAAATGATATAAATTTTCAAACGGTTTCAAAAGTCCCGAATTTCGAAAATTGATTTCGAATCTATAAGAAGTAAATCGAGAGTATAAAATATCCCTAAGAGTATGAAAAACCCAAAGTCCCATGCAATAAGTCTATAGTACGTTATGTGACTAATGCAAGCTACTCTCTTATACAGCAAGATGACTAAAACAGGTGCTAGTAATCCTGAGACATCGCACGCAATAAGCGTGAGCGATGATCAAATCGATAGGCTGATTGCTATGTTTCAGAATCAAAATGATCGACATGCTGTCGAACAGGAATGGTTCGAAGCTCAGCAGCAACGGGCTGATGCTAGAGCCTTGGCACAACAACAGCATCTTGACTCTCTGACTCAAATTGTGACAATACTAGTAGCACACAGTGGTGCATCCGGAACCACCGCAACACCTGCGACTTCCACGACCATGCCTCAGGGAGCAGGCTTAGCAGAAACTAACGAGCCTCGACATACGACCAGGAAGTCTACGTTTAAAGGTGCTGAGTTTCTGAAGTTAAACCCTCCAAAGTTTGAAGGCAGGACCGAGCCGGATAAGGTGATGGACTGGACAAAGATGGAGAGCTTGTTTGAGTTTGCTTCAATACCTGTGAACAAGAGGGTGGCGTGTGCAGACATGCAGCTGCAGTTACGTGCACATGACTGGTGGAAAATAAAGAAATCAGATCTAGCCACCAAGCATCAGGATGATAAGATCACTTGGAGAATGTTTAAGGAAGCATTCCTTGCACAATATCTCCCGTCAGCAGTCAGACAGAGGAAAGAGGATGAGTTTACCGAACTTAAGCAAGGGAGAATGTCCGTCAAAGATTATGAGTCAGAATTTTTCAAACTTGCTAAGTTTGCCAGCTCAATGATTCCTGATGAGGAAGCCCGTACACATCAGTTTATAAAAGGCTTAAACGATAACCTGAGAAAGGATGTTATGAACCGATAGTTTAAAACTTACATACAAGCCTTTGAGGCAGCAGTGCAGAATGAGCAGTTCATGCCACTAAGTGCTCCGAAAAAGACACTAACTCCTCGAAATCCTCCTGCAAAAAGATACCACAATGGTGAGAAAAAGGGGGATACAGCTGAGAACCGCGGGAAAGTATGCAGCTTCTACGGCCGTCCTGGTCACATTAAAAAGAGTTTTTATTTTCTCCACAGGTTGTGCTTTAAGTGTGGACAACCAGACCATGAATTACGAGATTGTCCACTCAGAAAGTCCACAGAGCAGACTCAGACTCGTCCAGGCTCACCTATTGAACAAAATGATCAGACGAGAAAGGCAAGAGTGTACCAGCTGAATATAGAACGTGACACTAGTGGGCACGATGTTGGTGAGTCTGATTCCTTTGATCTCTTGATGCATCGTTTATCGCCTCCTTGATCTCTTATGTTTCGAGGACGAAACTTCTTCTTAGTGGGGTAGTATGTAACGCCCCACTCTGAACGGTTACTTATGGAACACTTGCTACTTTGACTCGGTTGAGAATAGAGTCTCGGGAAAACCTTACCGCCAAATCAACACGGACGAAGTGCAATGAACCCTTCGAATTGATCGAACGGCTTCTATGAAATAAGTCCAAGAGTTTTCATTGGTTGCTTTGCTTCTTAGTTTTGTGTTGGTTTCGATGACTTGGTTTTCATGATTTTGCTTTCTCGCTTGCACGTTCTTTTCAAATCGTAAGGGAAAGAGATCAAAATATGCTAACCAAGTATTGTTGCATTTTTAGGACGCATAACCAAAGAGTGAACATTGCATAAGGCATCCCTATCCTCTCATTCGATTCATTCGGTGAGTGGCTTAGGCCCTTTGATGAATCCTTCAGTTCACACGCCTTAATAAAATTGATCTCTAGTCTGCATAAGCTACTTGTCCCTATATAAATGTTGCCTCACTAAAAAGATAAGTCAAAGAAATAAACTGCATGCAAATGTACATAGAGTTACTGCTTTACTTCAATTAAATGTGCGCCCCTTACTCACCTGTTGCATCACTATATCGTGTATTAAACCTGTATGGTTAGTGTTTGTGTCAAGTGTAAAAGAATGAAAGAGAAGAGTCTAGTAGCCCGCCCTGATATTCCGTTCCTACGGGATCTAGGGGGGTGTGGCTATTAGATTGTTATATGCTTGTTAATATTGGTGCATCCTAAGAGTTTATTTGATAGAATGTTGCTTGTCATGCATTGGTCTCGGACAACTTATGCACAAGGTAATAGTCTCTCGATTAATTCTGGGGCATTGGAAATCAGTCGGTCCAGAAGGGATTGTGAGAGCACCCTGATGTTCCGTTCCTAAGGGATCTAGGAGGGTATTGTTGTCCATCAATGGGGCAACTCATAGACCGTCATATAGATAGGTCGCATGCTAGGTTTACCTTCTTGCATACCTATCATTTTTTTGACACCAAAAGATTGATTAATAAGTTTATTGATTCATAAGTTTATCCATATATACAAAATATGGCTAACTTGTGTGTCTGCTGCAGGGATGATCGCTCGGCCGTGGGTAGGAATTATCATATGCATATGCTATCTATCGTCTATGTTTTCTTGCATGAATTGTTAAAAGAAACTAGACAACTAGAAAGATCACCTAATAATGCTAGCTTCACTTGCTTACTTAGTGTGGATTTCTAGGTGAGTTTGGCCACGGTCGCTCACCAGTACATATGGTAGTATTGACCCATGTTTGTGGATAAATATCTAGGTACTGGACGCGAGAGTTTGGCAAGCATTATGAATCTGAATCGGCGCTAGCGCAACCTTCCGAGGGATCGTGCTCATGTTGTTTCCTTTGCTTTCCTCTCCAGTGGGCTACTCCTCTTCTGCTAGATATTTTGTTCTTTTGGTCCTACTAAAAGTATGTAATGTGTGGGCGTTGTGGGTAATTTTGGGAATATAAAAAGAGTTATAAGCCTTCTAAGGCATATTTTATAACTCAGCCAAGCAAGCACTTTATAATCCAAATCTTCAAGTATTTAATAAAAGAAAGTATTTTGTGCCAATCAAATGTGTTCAACTTTGGTTCTCTGCATTTATATTCCGTGCCTATATATTTATATTTTTGTCTAACTTGTGTCTTGTGCAGGTACGTTGTCTGGTGCAAGCGCAACTTAGGCTTGCACGATATCGCGCCCAAGCGAGGACGAATCGGTTCCGTAGGGACCAAGCGAGGACGATCGGCCCTTACGGGACCGGGGCGCGACACCAAGTAGCTAAAATTATGGAATAATACATAGGCGATGTTCCAACAATATGTCTTGTATATGTGCTTCAGCTCCGGACGTAACGCTCCAAAGCTCTAGAGTAAAATCCATGCCTTAGCTCCCACGAAGGGGTGTCCGCACAAAACGAGGTTCTTTCGCACCCTACAAGCAATCTGGTAGGTTATCAGTACATGAATGTACTGGTGGGGAGGCTTTTCATTCGCTCGATAAATTCAAATACGTTATATAGGTTCCGTGCACCATCTATTAAGTTGTCTTTCTATTCTTACCTTAGGATCAGTTTTATGGCATAATGTAAAGCCTAACTCGTGTGGCAGTGCGTCGTGCGATATAAGAGTAACATAGCGAGACATACCAACTTACCATCCATTCTTCCCTGTCCAGAGATAAAACTAAGTTAACCCAAGTTAAATCAAGCACGAATATATGTAAAAAATCCATGAAAATTGCATAAGCAAACACGAGTTTTACGAGCAGGTTCCTGATTCAGGTGCACAAGTTACACGGATTACTCAGAAGTGATACTCATATAGGTTGCAACAGATTTCTTCGGTGTTCAAATATGTACAAATGTCTTTTACTCATATTTGTTCAATCATTTTAGATTACTAGGTGCGATACAATAACTCGCACGCGGATTGCTGCTAAGCGAGGATGACTTAGTCTATATGAACATGAGGTCACTAGTTTAGCCATAAAGTGTAAACCCCCTCACCCAAAATTAGGGTTACTTGGCTTAGATAGTGAAATTAGGGCTAATTTGAACCAATTAGAATTAGAACACGGCATTTAATTTAATTACAAAATAATTATGACACGTACGCACCTTACCGTTGCTCGATAATTGGAGCACCTCACTAGCCGTTGCCTTCCAACAACTTCACAACCTCATCCTAGACATGTCCGCCTACTATTCTGACTCTTGTGCAACTTATAACATTGCTCTCTGATACTATATTTTAGCCGCACAACAAACGTCGCAGACGTTATTTATTAATTATAAATAAATTCCCAATTTTGTACCCTTGTGCGTCCCAACTGAAATTGGGGACACAATCTGGACCGTTTTGTGCAACCCAAATTTCATTAATATTCTACACTGTCCCCTCTACGCCCCTGACAATTATGGCCGCCTGATTTAATCCCATGTACTCCTAATTAATTCTAGAATATCGTGCGCGGTTCAATTTAATTAATTAAATCTAATTTCCGTCTTTGTGCAATTTTCTAATTGTTGGGGGACTTTTATGCAAAAATGCACTGGGGTGTCCCCACCAATGGACAATTCATGAGGAAACCTATTTTTCCCTTCTCGTGGATTTTTCTGTAATTTGTCGGGATGTGCAACGCACACCTCGCCCCATTTATTTTAATCCCCCATCCTTGCATTTTAAACAATGTAATTATAGCCCTCCCAACACCCCATGGCAAGCCCAAGGCCCACTCCAAGAAGAGTTGACCAAGCCCACATTGCCCTAGGTCAACCCAAACCAAGTTTTACATGAGTATATAAATAATTCTTTTCCCCTTTCTTTATTTTTCCTATTTTTCCAAACCAATTCCCAGCCGACTTATTCTTCTTCTCCTTCATGTTAATCTCCTCCATCCCATCTTCCCGAGCGGAGACCCCTGAGCAGGCTTTCCCTCGCCGGAGAGCCACCCCAGCCGCTTAGTCCGGTCAACCCACGCCCTCGGCCTGCATCTTCTTCCCCGACCCCGCACCTCCGTTCATCTTCCCGTTCGTCTCGGCCTCTCCACCCCGGCTGCACACGAATCGCCTCCACCCTCGTCTTCGTCCCGAGTCATCTCCCTCGACTCAACTCCTCGCGTCAATGATACCCCGACCGGAGCGACTGAACCACCCCCTCCTTCCTCTCTGCCGGATCACCGGCGTTCAGCCGCACGTCGCCTATGGCGGGAATCTCTCTCTACTTCAAGACCTTCCCGCCATTTCCTCCTCCTTCCATTTCCAGCCGGCGGTGGATTCACAGGAACCCCAAGCCCCTGCCGGTCCTCCTGCCATCGTCGTCGATCAAGATCTTCGCCGCCGGGCCTCACCAGCGCCGCTTCCTCTTCGTAAGCTTGTAGAGAACCCCCTTTAGAACAACTGTAATCTTCGCCGCCCTCAGCTCCTCTGGGTCCCGCTCGCGTCGTGGCCGTGGTATCCTTCCCATCGGAAGAGACATTCATATAGCATCACTCGGCGATGAGATAAGTGTTTCCAAGCGATTCGAGATATTGGAAGTGAAGCTGAAGGAAGTAGGGATCGAGTGGGTTAGTGTCGCCAGGCAGTTCTCAGCTATGATGTGTCCCACGTGGCAAGGAGGAATAGAACAGGAGAGAAGTTTCTCTCTTTTTATCCGTGAAGATGGAAAAGTTGCAGCGTGGAAATGCCACAGAGCAAAATGTGGTTGGACTGGTGGTGTACATGATGGCAAGGTACCTAACCAGCATGTCAAAAATAAGCAAATCAGAGTAATAACAGAGAAGGAGCTTCAACTTGAACCTCTTTGTGAGGAGATTCGTGGATACCTCAAAGAGAGAGGCATCTCAGCTGAAATGCTTCGAAGAAACGCTGTCATGCAGCGTAGATACCTGGATCAGACTGTCATCGCTTTTACATATAGACGAGATGGAGTCCTTGTCAGCTGCAAGTACAGAGGCATCCCCAAAAAGTTTTGGCAGGAACATGAGACGGAAAGAGTATTTTATGGGCTCGATGACATAAAGTATGCCAGCGACATTATCATAGTTGGGGGTGAGATGGATAAGCTCTCCATGGAAGAGGCTGGCTACCCTAATTGTGTTAGTGTTCCAGGTGGAGCTCCTTCAAAAGTTTCTAAAGTTTTACCAGAAGAAGAGAAGTATTTATGGAATTGCAAAGAGTATATGGATAAGCAACAGACACTGATGCTCCTGGCCAAACTTTAGCTGAAGAAATTGCAAGGCGCCTTGGTAAAGAAAGATGCTTGAGAGTCAATTGGCCAAATAAATCTGATACTGAACTTTACAAAGATGCAAATGAGGTGCTCATGTAAAAAGAAGTGGGAATGAGCAAGGTGTTTCTATTGGCTGGAGAGCTTTGAATAGCTTGTATAATGTTGTGCCTGGAGAGCTAACTGTAATCACAGGTGTTCCCAACTCTGGCAAAAAGTGAATGGATTGATGCCTTGTTGTGCAATATCAATGAAACTGTAGGATGGACCTTTGCACTCTGCTCCATGGAGAACAAGGTTCGAGATCATGCAAGGAAGCTTTTGAAACACATTAAGAAGCCATTCTTCAACGCTGGGATATTGGATTTGTTCTGCGCAACTTCTGGAGCAGGTTATTGGTACATCGCAGCTCTCTGGCCAGGCAAGTATACCTTGCCATTTTACTGTTATTCTTATTCCATATGATTGCATGCATCTTTATTTTCTGTCTTTGGTTCATATATTTTAACTGTATATAAATGTGCGGACGGTATCGTCGCGATATATTTTATTTATGTATTGCATTGACCTTGTTCATGAGACGACCCCATTATCATGTAGCATCATTAGGTTCATTGGCCGTGACACAGTTGATACACGAGTTGTGAGTCTCATGTAGATCACGGACTTGCGTGCAGGGTTTGGCCTCCTGTACGTGTGGGCCGTGCGATAGGAATAACTGCTGTTAGAAACTTTGCATGCTAGTAGACTTGGCAGTTATTAGAGGTCCAGGGACATAGCTTATTGTAGTACGGTGGTCCCATCCTTGTCCTTGTTTGGTTGCAGGATTGGGCTAGGGTACTAAGAATAGACTATGGACCAAATCGTGTCATGGATGTGACATGCTTAGAGCATGGGGTGGGGAGAACAACAAGTACCGCATTTGAGCTCCTTTACACTTTTTCTGTGAAGCCCGGATTCTCCGCTGGAGAAACGGGTGATGATGACCCTTATATATACATTGGCGGGCCTCCGCCGTTCAAAAGACGACGTGCCTTTGGGCCCTGGCTCTTCAAAAGAGAACCATGCCAAATCCCAGTTTTCAGCCAGATAGCTCACTTGTGGGGAAAGTTGTTCTTAACTGCATTCACTTAGACGGTTAGGCGACCATTGGATATTTATTTCAGTACTCTATTGGCATGTGTTTAAGTATACTTGTTATGTCCCTCTGAGGACCTGGTCCGCTGCCAGGTGTACCTGTTCTTGAGTGTTTACAGGAGCACAGATTTGGAAGGATATAGATGCTTCGTGGATGTCTTCTCTTCGAGCCGTGATTGGTAGCTGGTACTTATTGTTTGAGTGAGTTGTATCTATATTGTATTTACTTTTCCATTTGAGTTGGTAGTGGATTTGTTTCCATCCAACTATCATCTTTAGATACTTCTTATTTGAGATCTAGTTTCATAAATACTGGTTATTTCTTTCTATATGATTTTGGTGGATGAGATTTAGATTATAACCTGTGACTTGTATTACATTTTAAACCACTTGTGGATTTTATATTCATATTACAGCGTACGTATGGATTTGGTTTCCATATATTGGAGTTGCCATATCCATACGGCTGGCATGCTTACGTGTCCTAGTCCTATGTATTATTGGGACTGGGGCGTGACATGTTTTTGTGGTGGCCCATGCAGGTCGAGAGCATATTGTCTCGGTTACGTTACTGTACCGAACAAGCCTGCACCTAGGACTAGAATATAGGATCTCATCCACAATTGACTATGATTCATCTTCCTCCTCTCTGCTCTATTTTGAACAAATGCATCCTGCTTGATTCCTATGCTTCCCTAATAGTTCTTTAAGTATAGCCTTCTCCTAGAATATAGAAGTTCCTGTTGTTAGATGATAATTATGGTAGCACACTTATTTAGAATACAACGAGATTATAGATACACCACTAAGTTTAGAATATCTAGCGAACCCTAGAATTTCTTATCCCTATAATTGGTTTACCATTACCCCGGATGTATTATGAGGACTTGAGAGTAGTATAGACACTACTAGAGTTAGTTAGAAGGTTACCATAATGTTGGCCCCTAGCATTGAGGAACCAATAGAAAACCAAAACTTAATATTTGGACTGAACCTAACCTTCATAGTTAGATAATATTGGAACTATAAACTTAGATCATTGTCTTATTATTAGTAGACAACACCTTGGGAAACCTAGAGGAATATAATCAACACTTTTTTTCTTGATCATACCTCGAACATAGCAACTAGCATACCATCCCCTTAGAAAACCATGATGCTATCTAGAGCCCTCCATTTAATTTCATATATGGTTCCCCTGTGGCCTTAACGTTCGCTAATCACGCGACGACTAAGCTATGTTCTTCTTTTCTCCATCTCTCAATTCGTGCCACCTGACGCCTCTAATTATAAGACCAAGTGATTGTATTCTACGATAGGATATATAGTTTGCTATAGTCATAGTTGTAATCTTGAATTTTGAATTGCGTACCTTGTAGTTAGAACTTGATAGTTGAGTATTCATCTAGATCATAATTTTATGGGTATCCCTTAGTTTTAAATTGCGTAGCATGTACCCCACCTCATTACGAGTTGTATTCCCTTTTTCCCTTGAGACTAGTAACCTTCCATTCTTACTATTGACATATGTTCTATGAGCACCATGATTAAGACTTAGGATGACCATTACCTACATAAATAGGAGACCCTAATAAGTACCAAGATCTTTCCTCATATACCCAAATAAGAGTTCCTGTTTTATTTACATGTGCAAGATTATTTTGTAGGACCCTCTTAAGACTGTCACCGTATTAGTTTAATTCTTCTAAGTTGGGTAGTATGCCTCACAACCTAGTATCACATAGTCCACTTGACCCATCGAGGTAGTGTAACTGAACGACATTAATTGTATGCTAGCATTAGACGACAGTGTTTATTCCGACAATAGAATTTAGAGGCCATGTCCCTATTGGTCGACTATCAACTTAGACAAGGAATTAGTATGACAACTGTAGAGATTGTGTAGCCTTTCATTATTATTGCTTATTTTGCTTTTGTTTTTGTGAACTTGAATTGTTATGAACCTTCTTTCATCATAATCTAGCGTATTCACATTTGCTGTACTACCTTGACTTATGCTGCTATTATAGCCTAGTTTTGCAAGCATATTCTTTATCGAGCTTGCTCATGGCATATGTATTATTGGGTGCACACAATGATACATTGTCTAAATCAGAATCGGTGTATTATGGTCTGATCAACCGTAGTGCACTTGGTTCGCTCTTTGTACTACTACTTTATGTGGATTGAGATATGTAGTAATTAGTAGACGAATATACTTGCCCTAGACATGTCTAAGCGTATCGTATAGGCTACATAACTGTACTAATACAAGCAAGCGAATATGGATTTACCATATAGAATTTCAGTCCACAACTGCCTTGACAATTCCTATTGGATTCCTTGAAACGCCTTGATCCCTATACTTGCATTCTATTACCTCTCCCTTGAACTCTTTATTATTGATCTACGTCTTTCCTTATTTCAGAAAAACGAAACATCTTGCTTGGTATAAGTTTGATAGTACTAGATATACCCCACAGGCCAGTCGCTTTGCTTGGTGACCCTCTTTCATAAATGATTAAGGGAACATCATCGACGATATGTTTGGTGTTAAAGACTTGAGGATTAAATAACATGATTCAATAATTTGGGTCATAGCTTTCATAGATGTACAACCTTAGAGGATAGGTGGGTGAATTCTAAGTTGGGTAGAAACTGCAATGTTAACTTAAGGAGAATTCTTTATACTGTAATCAAGTGAGGTTAGATAGAGAAACCCTACCCAAGTTTTAATTTCGAGGACGAAATTATTTTAAGTTGGGTAGATTGTAAACCCCCTCACCCAAAATTAGGGTTACTTGGCTTAGATAGTGAAATTAGGGCTAATTTGAACCAATTAGAATTAGAACACGGCATTTAATTTAATTACAAAATAATTATGACACGTACGCACCTTACCGTTGCTCGATAATTGGAGCACCTCACTAGCCGTTGCCTTCCAACAACTTCACAACCTCATCCTAGACATGTCCGCCTACTATTCTGACTCTTGTGCAACTTATAACATTGCTCTCTGATACTATATTTTAGCCGCACAACAAACGTCGCAGACGTTATTTATTAATTATAAATAAATTCCCAATTTTGTACCCTTGTGCGTCCCAACTGAAATTGGGGACACAATCTGGACCGTTTTGTGCAACCCAAATTTCATTAATATTCTACACTGTCCCCTCTACGCCCCTGACAATTATGGCCGCCTGATTTAATCCCATGTACTCCTAATTAATTCTAGAATATCGTGCGCGGTTCAATTTAATTAATTAAATCTAATTTCCGTCTTTGTGCAATTTTCTAATTGTTGGGGGACTTTTATGCAAAAATGCACTGGGGTGTCCCCACCAATGGACAATTCATGAGGAAACCTATTTTTCCCTTCTCGTGGATTTTTCTGTAATTTGTCGGGATGTGCAACGCACACCTCGCCCCATTTATTTTAATCCCCCATCCTTGCATTTTAAACAATGTAATTATAGCCCTCCCAACACCCCATGGCAAGCCCAAGGCCCACTCCAAGAAGAGTTGACCAAGCCCACATTGCCCTAGGTCAACCCAAACCAAGTTTTACATGAGTATATAAATAATTCTTTTCCCCTTTCTTTATTTTTCCTATTTTTCCAAACCAATTCCCAGCCGACTTATTCTTCTTCTCCTTCATGTTAATCTCCTCCATCCCATCTTCCCGAGCGGAGACCCCTGAGCAGGCTTTCCCTCGCCGGAGAGCCACCCCAGCCGCTCAGTCCGGTCAACCCACGCCCTCGGCCTGCATCTTCTTCCCCGACCCCGCACCTCCGTTCATCTTCCCGTTCGTCTCGGCCTCTCCACCCCGGCTGCACACGAATCGCCTCCACCCTCGTCTTCGTCCCGAGTCATCTCCCTCGACTCAACTCCTCGCGTCAATGACACCCCGACCGGAGTGACTGAACCACCCCCTCCTTCCTCTCTGCCGGATCACCGGCGTTCAGCCGCACGTCGCCTATGGCGGGAATCTCTCTCTACTTCAAGACCTTCCCGCCATTTCCTCCTCCTTCCATTTCCAGCCGGCGGTGGATTCACAGGAACCCCAAGCCCCTGCCGGTCCTCCTGCCATCGTCGTCGATCAAGATCTTCGCCGCCGGGCCTCACCAGCGCCGCTTCCTCTTCGTAAGCTTGCAGAGAACCCCCTTTAGAACAACTGTAATCTTCGCCGCCCTCAGCTCCTCTGGGTCCCGCTCGCGTCGTGGCCGTGGTATCCTTCCCATCGGAAGAGACATTCATATAGCATCACTCGGCGATGAGATAAGTGTTTCCAAGCGATTCGAGATATTGGAAGTGAAGCTGAAGGAAGTAGGGATCGAGTGGGTTAGTGTCGCCAGGCAGTTCTCAGCTATGATGTGTCCCACGTGTCAAGGAGGAATAGAACAGGAGAGAAGTTTCTCTCTTTTTATCCGTGAAGATGGAAAAGTTGCAGCGTAGAAATACCACAGAGCAAAATGTGGTTGGACTGGTGGTGTACATGATGGCAAGGTACCTAACCAGCATGTCAAAAATAAGCAAATCAGAGTAATAACAGAGAAGGAGCTTCAACTTGAACCTCTTTGTGAGGAGATTCGTGGATACCTCAAAGAGAGAGGCATCTCAGCTGAAATGCTTCGAAGAAACGCTGTCATGCAGCGTAGATACCTGGATCAGACTGTCATCGCTTTTACATATAGACGAGATGGAGTCCTTGTCAGCTGCAAGTACAGAGGCATCCCCAAAAAGTTTTGGCAGGAACATGAGACGGAAAGAGTATTTTATGGGCTCGATGACATAAAGTATGCCAGCGACATTATCATAGTTGGGGGTGAGATGGATAAGCTCTCCATGGAAGAGGCTGGCTACCCTAATTGTGTTAGTGTTCCAGGTGGAGCTCCTTCAAAAGTTTCTAAAGTTTTACCAGAAGAAGAGAAGTATTTATGGAATTGCAAAGAGTATATGGATAAGCAACAGACACTGATGCTCCTGGCCAAACTTTAGCTGAAGAAATTGCAAGGCGCCTTGGTAAAGAAAGATGCTTGAGAGTCAATTGGCCAAATAAATCTGATACTGAACTTTACAAAGATGCAAATGAGGTGCTCATGTAAAAAGAAGTGGGAATGAGCAAGGTGTTTCTATTGGCTGGAGAGCTTTGAATAGCTTGTATAATGTTGTGCCTGGAGAGCTAACTGTAATCACAGGTGTTCCCAACTCTGGCAAAAAGTGAATGGATTGATGCCTTGTTGTGCAATATCAATGAAACTGTAGGATGGACCTTTGCACTCTGCTCCATGGAGAACAAGGTTCGAGATCATGCAAGGAAGCTTTTGAAACACATTAAGAAGCCATTCTTCAACGCTGGGATATTGGATTTGTTCTGCGCAACTTCTGGAGCAGGTTATTGGTACATCGCAGCTCTCTGGCCAGGCAAGTATACCTTGCCATTTTACTGTTATTCTTATTCCATATGATTGCATGCATCTTTATTTTCTGTCTTTGGTTCATATATTTTAACTGTATATAAATGTGCGGACGGTATCGTCGCGATATATTTTATTTATGTATTGCATTGACCTTGTTCATGAGACGACCCCATTATCATGTAGCATCATTAGGTTCATTGGCCGTGACACAGTTGATACACGAGTTGTGAGTCTCATGTAGATCACGGACTTGCGTGCAGGGTTTGGCCTCCTGTACGTGTGGGCCGTGCGATAGGAATAACTGCTGTTAGAAACTTTGCATGCTAGTAGACTTGGCAGTTATTAGAGGTCCAGGGACATAGCTTATTGTAGTACGGTGGTCCCATCCTTGTCCTTGTTTGGTTGCAGGATTGGGCTAGGGTACTAAGAATAGACTATGGACCAAATCGTGTCATGGATGTGACATGCTTAGAGCATGGGGTGGGGAGAACAACAAGTACCGCATTTGAGCTCCTTTACACTTTTTCTGTGAAGCCCGGATTCTCCGCTGGAGAAACGGGTGATGATGACCCTTATATATACATTGGCGGGCCTCCGCCGTTCAAAAGACGACGTGCCTTTGGGCCCTGGCTCTTCAAAAGAGAACCATGCCAAATCCCAGTTTTCAGCCAGATAGCTCACTTGTGGGGAAAGTTGTTCTTAACTGCATTCACTTAGACGGTTAGGCGACCATTGGATATTTATTTCAGTACTCTATTGGCATGTGTTTAAGTATACTTGTTATGTCCCTCTGAGGACCTGGTCCGCTGCCAGGTGTACCTGTTCTTGAGTGTTTACAGGAGCACAGATTTGGAAGGATATAGATGCTTCGTGGATGTCTTCTCTTCGAGCCGTGATTGGTAGCTGGTACTTATTGTTTGAGTGAGTTGTATCTATATTGTATTTACTTTTCCATTTGAGTTGGTAGTGGATTTGTTTCCATCCAACTATCATCTTTAGATACTTCTTATTTGAGATCTAGTTTCATAAATACTGGTTATTTCTTTCTATATGATTTTGGTGGATGAGATTTAGATTATAACCTGTGACTTGTATTACATTTTAAACCACTTGTGGATTTTATATTCATATTACAGCGTACGTATGGATTTGGTTTCCATATATTGGAGTTGCCATATCCATACGGCTGGCATGCTTACGTGTCCTAGTCCTATGTATTATTGGGACTGGGGCGTGACATGTTTTTGTGGTGGCCCATGCAGGTCGAGAGCATATTGTCTCGGTTACGTTACTGTACCGAACAAGCCTGCACCTAGGACTAGAATATAGGATCTCATCCACAATTGACTATGATTCATCTTCCTCCTCTCTGCTCTATTTTGAACAAATGCATCCTGCTTGATTCCTATGCTTCCCTAATAGTTCTTTAAGTATAGCCTTCTCCTAGAATATAGAAGTTCCTGTTGTTAGATGATAATTATGGTAGCACACTTATTTAGAATACAACGAGATTATAGATACACCACTAAGTTTAGAATATCTAGCGAACCCTAGAATTTCTTATCCCTATAATTGGTTTACCATTACCCAGGATGTATTATGAGGACTTGAGAGTAGTATAGACACTACTAGAGTTAGTTAGAAGGTTACCATAATGTTGGCCCCTAGCATTGAGGAACCAATAGAAAACCAAAACTTAATATTTGGACTGAACCTAACCTTCATAGTTAGATAATATTGGAACTATAAACTTAGATCATTGTCTTATTATTAGTAGACAACACCTTGGGAAACCTAGAGGAATATAATCAACACTTTTTTTCTTGATCATACCTCGAACATAGCAACTAGCATACCATCCCCTTAGAAAACCATGATGCTATCTAGAGCCCTCCATTTAATTTCATATATGGTTCCCCTGTGGCCTTAACGTTCGCTAATCACGCGACGACTAAGCTATGTTCTTCTTTTCTCCATCTCTCAATTCGTGCCACCTGACGCCTCTAATTATAAGACCAAGTGATTGTATTCTACGATAGGATATATAGTTTGCTATAGTCATAGTTGTAATCTTGAATTTTGAATTGCGTACCTTGTAGTTAGAACTTGATAGTTGAGTATTCATCTAGATCATAATTTTATGGGTATCCCTTAGTTTTAAATTGCGTAGCATGTACCCCACCTCATTACGAGTTGTATTCCCTTTTTCCCTTGAGACTAGTAACCTTCCATTCTTACTATTGACATATGTTCTATGAGCACCATGATTAAGACTTAGGATGACCATTACCTACATAAATAGGAGACCCTAATAAGTACCAAGATCTTTCCTCATATACCCAAATAAGAGTTCCTGTTTTATTTACATGTGCAAGATTATTTTGTAGGACCCTCTTAAGACTGTCACCGTATTAGTTTAATTCTTCTAAGTTGGGTAGTATGCCTCACAACCTAGTATCACATAGTCCACTTGACCCATCGAGGTAGTGTAACTGAACGACATTAATTGTATGCTAGCATTAGACGACAGTGTTTATTCCGACAATAGAATTTAGAGGCCATGTCCCTATTGGTCGACTATCAACTTAGACACGGAATTAGTATGACAACTGTAGAGATTGTGTAGCCTTTCATTATTATTGCTTATTTTGCTTTTGTTTTTGTGAACTTGAATTGTTATGAACCTTCTTTCATCATAATCTAGCGTATTCACATTTGCTGTACTACCTTGACTTATGCTGCTATTATAGCCTAGTTTTGCAAGCATATTCTTTATCGAGCTTGCTCATGGCATATGTATTATTGGGTGCACACAATGATACATTGTCTAAATCAGAATCGGTGTATTATGGTCTGATCAACCGTAGTGCACTTGGTTCGCTCTTTGTACTACTACTTTATGTGGATTGAGATATGTAGTAATTAGTAGACGAATATACTTGCCCTAGACATGTCTAAGCGTATCGTATAGGCTACATAACTGTACTAATACAAGCAAGCGAATATGGATTTACCATATAGAATTTCAGTCCACAACTGCCTTGACAATTCCTATTGGATTCCTTGAAACGCCTTGATCCCTATACTTGCATTCTATTACCTCTCCCTTGAACTCTTTATTATTGATCTACGTCTTTCCTTATTTCAGAAAAACGAAACATCTTGCTTGGTATAAGTTTGATAGTACTAGATATACCCCACAGGCCAGTCGCTTTGCTTGGTGACCCTCTTTCATAAATGATTAAGGGAACATCATCGACGATATGTTTGGTGTTAAAGACTTGAGGATTAAATAACATGATTCAATAATTTGGGTCATAGCTTTCATAGATGTACAACCTTAGAGGATAGGTGGGTGAATTCTAAGTTGGGTAGAAACTGCAATGTTAACTTAAGGAGAATTCTTTATACTGTAATCAAGTGAGGTTAGATAGAGAAACCCTACCCTAGTTTTAATTTCGAGGACGAAATTATTTTAAGTTGGGTAGATTATAAACCCCCTCACCCAAAATTAGGGTTACTTGGCTTAGATAGTGAAATTAGGGCTAATTTGAACCAATTAGAATTAGAACACGGCATTTAATTTAATTACAAAATAATTATGACACGTACGTACCTTACCGTTGCTCGATAATTGGAGCACCTCACTAGCCGTTGCCTTCCAACAACTTCACAACCTCATCCTAGACATGTCCGCCTACTATTCTGACTCTTGTGCAACTTATAACATTGCTCTCTGATACTATATTTTAGCCGCACAACAAACGTCGCAGACGTTATTTATTAATTATAAATAAATTCCCAATTTTGTACCCTTGTGCGTCCCAACTGAAATTGGGGACACAATCTGGACCGTTTTGTGCAACCCAAATTTCATTAATATTCTACACTGTCCCCTCTACGCCCCTGACAATTATGGCCGCCTGATTTAATCCCATGTACTCCTAATTAATTCTAGAATATCGTGCGCGGTTCAATTTAATTAATTAAATCTAATTTCCGTCTTTGTGCAATTTTCTAATTGTTGGGGGACTTTTATGCAAAAATGCACTGGGGTGTCCCCACCAATGGACAATTCATGAGGAAACCTATTTTTCCCTTCTCGTGGATTTTTCTGTAATTTGTCGGGATGTGCAACGCACACCTCGCCCCATTTATTTTAATCCCCCATCCTTGTATTTTAAACAATGTAATTATAGCCCTCCCAACACCCCATGGCAAGCCCAAGGCCCACTCCAAGAAGAGTTGACCAAGCCCACATTGCCCTAGGTCAACCCAAACCAAGTTTTACATGAGTATATAAATAATTCTTTTCCCCTTTCTTTATTTTTCCTATTTTTCCAAACCAATTCCCAGCCGACTTATTCTTCTTCTCCTTCATGTTAATCTCCTCCATCCCATCTTCCCGAGCGGAGACCCCTGAGCAGGCTTTCCCTCGCCGGAGAGCCACCCCAGCCGCTCAGTCCGGTCAACCCACGCCCTCGGCCTGCATCTTCTTCCCCGACCCCGCACCTCCGTTCATCTTCCCGTTCGTCTCGGCCTCTCCACCCCGGCTGCACACGAATCGCCTCCACCCTCGTCTTCGTCCCGAGTCATCTCCCTCGACTCAACTCCTCGCGTCAATGACACCCCGACCGGAGTGACTGAACCACCCCCTCCTTCCTCTCTGCCGGATCACCGGCGTTCAGCCGCACGTCGCCTATGGCGGGAATCTCTCTCTACTTCAAGACCTTCCCGCCATTTCCTCCTCCTTCCATTTCCAGCCGGCGGTGGATTCACAGGAACCCCAAGCCCCTGCCGGTCCTCCTGCCATCGTCGTCGATCAAGATCTTCGCCGCCGGGCCTCACCAGCGCCGCTTCCTCTTCGTAAGCTTGCAGAGAACCCCCTTTAGAACAACTGTAATCTTCGCCGCCCTCAGCTCCTCTGGGTCCCGCTCGCGTCGTGGCCGTGGTATCCTTCCCATCGGAAGAGACATTCATATAGCATCACTCGGCGATGAGATAAGTGTTTCCAAGCGATTCGAGATATTGGAAGTGAAGCTGAAGGAAGTAGGGATCGAGTGGGTTAGTGTCGCCAGGCAGTTCTCAGCTATGATGTGTCCCACGTGTCAAGGAGGAATAGAACAGGAGAGAAGTTTCTCTCTTTTTATCCGTGAAGATGGAAAAGTTGCAGCGTGGAAATGCCACAGAGCAAAATGTGGTTGGACTGGTGGTGTACATGATGGCAAGGTACCTAACCAGCATGTCAAAAATAAGCAAATCAGAGTAATAACAGAGAAGGAGCTTCAACTTGAACCTCTTTGTGAGGAGATTCGTGGATACCTCAAAGAGAGAGGCATCTCAGCTGAAATGCTTCGAAGAAACGCTGTCATGCAGCGTAGATACCTGGATCAGACTGTCATCGCTTTTACATATAGACGAGATGGAGTCCTTGTCAGCTGCAAGTACAGAGGCATCCCCAAAAAGTTTTGGCAGGAACATGAGACGGAAAGAGTATTTTATGGGCTCGATGACATAAAGTATGCCAGCGACATTATCATAGTTGGGGGTGAGATGGATAAGCTCTCCATGGAAGAGGCTGGCTACCCTAATTGTGTTAGTGTTCCAGGTGGAGCTCCTTCAAAAGTTTCTAAAGTTTTACCAGAAGAAGAGAAGTATTTATGGAATTGCAAAGAGTATATGGATAAGCAACAGACACTGATGCTCCTGGCCAAACTTTAGCTGAAGAAATTGCAAGGCGCCTTGGTAAAAAAAGATGCTGGAGAGTCAATTGGCCAAATAAATCTGATACTGAACTTTATAAAGATGCAAATGAGGTGCTCATGTAAAAAGAAGTGGGAATGAGCAAGGTGTTTCTATTGGCTGGAGAGCTTTGAATAGCTTGTATAATGTTGTGCCTGGAGAGCTAACTGTAATCACAGGTGTTCCCAACTCTGGCAAAAAGTGAATGGATTGATGCCTTGTTGTGCAATATCAATGAAACTGTAGGATGGACCTTTGCACTCTGCTCCATGGAGAACAAGGTTCGAGATCATGCAAGGAAGCTTTTGAAACACATTAAGAAGCCATTCTTCAACGCTGGGATATTGGATTTGTTCTGCGCAACTTCTGGAGCAGGTTATTGGTACATCGCAGCTCTCTGGCCAGGCAAGTATACCTTGCCATTTTACTGTTATTCTTATTCCATATGATTGCATGCATCTTTATTTTCTGTCTTTGGTTCATATATTTTAACTGTATATAAATGTGCGCGACGGTATCGTCGCGATATATTTTATTTATGTATTGCATTGACCTTGTTCATGAGACGACCCCATTATCATGTAGCATCATTAGGTTCATTGGCCGAGACACAGTTGATACACGAGTTGTGAGTCTCATGTAGATCACGGACTTGCGTGCAGGGTTTGGCCTCCTGTACGTGTGGGCCGTGCGATAGGAATAACTGCTGTTAGAAACTTTGCATGCTAGTAGACTTGGCAGTTATTAGAGGTCCAGGGACATAGCTTATTATAGTACGGTGGTCCCATCCTTGTCCTTGTTTGGTTGCAGGATTGGGCTAGGGTACTAAGAATAGACTATGGACCAAATCGTGTCATGGATGTGACATGCTTAGAGCATGGGGTGGGGAGAACAACAAGTACCGCATTTGAGCTCCTTTACACTTTTTCTGTGAAGCCCGGATTCTCCGCTGGAGAAACGGGTGATGATGACCCTTATATATACATTGGCGGGCCTCCGCCGTTCAAAAGACGACGTGCCTTTGGGCCCTGGCTCTTCAAAAGAGAACCATGCCAAATCCCAGTTTTCAGCCAGATAGCTCACTTGTGGGGAAAGTTGTTCTTAACTGCATTCACTTAGACGGTTAGGCGACCATTGGATATTTATTTTAGTACTCTATTGGCATGTGTTTAAGTATACTTGTTATGTCCCTCTGAGGACCTGGTCCGCTGCCAGGTGTACCTGTTCTTGAGTGTTTGCAGGAGCACAGATTTGGAAGGATATAGATGCTTCGTGGATGTCTTCTCTTCGAGCCGTGATTGGTAGCTGGTACTTATTGTTTGAGTGAGTTGTATCTATATTGTATTTACTTTTCCATTTGAGTTGGTAGTGGATTTGTTTCCATCCAACTATCATCTTTAGATACTTCTTATTTGAGATCTAGTTTCATAAATACTGGTTATTTCTTTCTATATGATTTTGGTGGATGAGATTTAGATTATAACCTGTGACTTGTATTACATTTTATACCACTTGTGGATTTTATATTCATATTACAGCGTACGTATGGATTTGGTTTCCATATATTGGAGTTGCCATATCCATACGGCTGGCATGCTTACGTGTCCTAGTCCTATGTATTATTGGGACTGGGGCGTGACATAAAGGATTGATTTATAGTCTCGTGATGAAATAGGGTGCAACACTTGATACAAGATGAGCAATTCAAGGTGAACAAGTGATACATAAGAGCCATTGCATGCCATCCCACCGATTCATGTGACTATCATGGGTGGACGGCTAGTCCAAGGGAGTATGCTCTACCAAGGCCCAAATATCGTGTATTGCCCTGCCCCAAAAATTGTGGTGCATACATGAACCGAGATTGGCACACAATACACTATTATTCCTCTTAGGGCGGTAAGATCCCGGTGCCCCGGTGATCGTTCAAAGAATCAAGCAAATACCTCGTGCACGAGTTATCCGTGACCATGCAAGTCTCTAGTCATATGTCTATTGTCAGGTACATATTCAAGTCAGGTTCAAGTTTAAGTTAAAGATTGTTCATAAACATATCAACTTCCCGAGCTATTCGATTCAGTACAGGACAAGTATTGTTTAACTTGTCATGATGCAGTCCCTAGTTCAGAACTGCCTTGGCGACCTAACGGTTCCGAATACTTTCAGGTTCATACTTGCGCGAAACGACTATTTGATAGTCTTTCGGGGAACTTAGATGAATACAAGGCAAGGATAGTGTTACATGGTCGTGGCATGAATTTACGGGACGAGCATAGCCGATATATATAATAGATAAGCATTACAACACTATGAATATAACATAAGGAAACATTCGGCATAGTCTTACTTGAAAACATAAGCGAGTATGCTAGCACGAGTCTAAGGGCTAGTGCGATGATTGAAACCATATAGGGGCATATAGGGCAACGCATAAGAAAATCTAGCAAGTTACTTCTTTTCCATGTTATAGACAAGCAATACAAGATGGGATTATTCCTTTAGCTATGTGTGTTATATTCTTTATTAGCATGCAAGAGGTGATTCGACTAGCGACTAGCATGTATCGTCCATATTTTAAGTATGCAGGCTAAGCAAAGACAAGTTCATCGCAGCCACCCACCTTAGCGATGATTTGCCTCGATCAAGGGATACTCCGAGCGTGCCTTTGAAAGTCTAAGTCCTCCTGAAGGGCCAAGTCTGGATTCTTTTGCCTCAAATGAGTCTTCTCGCTAAGCAAAGTGGATTGGGTCATTGCACTTACGCCGTTTGAATCGGCGATCTGCTTTAGCGGAATGGGTTATCACATTATACACCACTCAGAAAAAGTTTCATCCTCGAGACTTCCTGAGCGCAAACTGTTCTATCGCTCTATAGAATCTATCATTCAATCGAAGCTCCAATTCGGTCTCTAATGTGCCTTAGCGCAGAAAATATCGCTTAACGCGGGGTACGCTATAATCTATCTTGAATGACGATCTAAGGCTGAGGCAAACTTATCCAAATTATCATACTCGTCCAAACAAATCTAACATATTCACTTGCACTAGCATTCGAGATCAGTATATCGCGAGTCTGGATCATGCACATATTTATGGCGTCCCTCAAACATATGCATGTCAACCAACTTAGCGATAGCAAAATTTTTGCACTCGAGTTCAACATATCACTGAGTCTTGGATCGTGCACACGTTCAAGTCATCCCTCAAACATATGTATTCAAGAAAACTTAGCGATAGTGAAGTCAGATAAGCTACAAGTAAAAATCTCTAGGATTTTCGTTTTACGAATCACGATAATACCACCACCAAAGTCAGTTAAAATCTGAGTCATTTCTAAATCCTACTCAACCAAGCATTACACTACGGTCAAGCATGATCTATCCGATTTATTGACTAGTGTCCATGTCCTATCGTCCATTCCATTCTTGTCAAACATAGCACACACTTACTGTTCCAAGTCTAACTCTAAGTCTTGCTGCCCCAGTTCTATGGTTTTAACCAAGTAATACTCTTAAAAGTAGGTCACACAAGTTCTTTCACTCGACACAGGATCGTCTGCCTAATTACTAGGTTAGCTCAAAAGGTCATAGGTACAGTTTATGTTCATGACTCATCGTACAAATTTGTCGTACGATGCTCGCCCAAATTCCTAAGATCAAACCATTGTTCATTTGTACGAGATATTCTACCCAAGCTCATTTTACTCAGATTTTTAAACATCGAGCACAAATTATCCTACTCACATTAAAACGTTCGTTGCACAGGGTCCGAGTTCGTTCAATCAAATCCATGATATATCCATGTTGCACGTCAAGCCTAGCAATTCATATAGTCTATCTCCTTAAACATGTTTGATAGAACCTATATATCCATTATAAGTCTAGACCACCAAGCCATGATTAAATTCTAAATCTTTGATCTCAATCATAACTCTAAGTCGTTCAACACGATTCATGTATCCGTTCAAAAAACTATCAAGCGTGTCTTACTCCATGTTCTAGGCTATCTCATCCATGAAATACTTCTAATTCACTTCTATTCTCAAACTCGTCTTATCGTGTTGAACCACAAGTCAAGACGATCATTCAATTATCACGCTCTGGTCTACCACAAGTTCGATCATCCTCGCTGGACGTGAGATCACCACGCCAACGCTCCCGCTGGATGACCGCCCAAATCTGGGTGTGACGCATGTACGAACATGGAGCTCCCCTCGCACAAGATAAGAACTTCAAACGTTCTGGTTATCATCAAAACGATTGAGACACCTTATCATTATACTTTGCTCCATCTAAGTTATATATTAATCCACTAAGTCAGGTTCATCCATGCCGTGATCATAATTCATCCAGCCAAATCATCCAACTTCAATGTTACCATTTGATAATTTTATAGTCTACTTCTAGCACTCCTCAAGCAACTAGGTTCAAATCCTCAAGCCAAAGTCTATCCACCTTCGTTACGTTCTATTTTATCGAGTTCGTTTGGATAATTATCGAACATGTTCCCGTGAGTTCGATCATCCCTGCTGGACGTTAAATTACCACGTGAGCGCTCCCACAGGATAATCGTTCTCGGTCGGGACTGATTGTCGAAGGTTATCTTTCGAACTCAATTCAAGATCGTTCTTCCAAACTCCAGATCGAATCCGTTATCTCTTACCTCTTTCATCGAACCACAATATTCCTTTACTTGTATCAATCCATGCTATCTTCCAATTATCGATACCATTTTAAGTTTATTAATTTAAAACCATAATATTCAATCTTAGGCTAACTTCTATCGAGCGATATCCTACTCAAGTTTAATCCGTTTTGATTTAATTTGAAATCGCACGTACGATCCACCAAGTTTTTACCAAGTTTTCTCAACCAAGATATTGATTTTTATTACCCTGAGTCCCTATTCGATATAAGCCTTATCACTTGTTCAAGACATTCTCAATCCTTCAATACAACTATCGTACAAGACCTTCAAATTT
Organism: Iris macrosiphon; assembly: GCA_036927795.1. NCBI lineage: Eukaryota > Viridiplantae > Streptophyta > Magnoliopsida > Asparagales > Iridaceae > Iris > Iris macrosiphon. The sequence goes on from JAYESA010000319.1 coordinate 111,273, forward strand.
GCTCAAATATTTCTAAAATGATCTATACACCACTCAAAAATTGAGTCATCCAATTAAATTCTCAACCGTGTTCGCATCGCTCATTCGCATATCTACCATGTCATTCCTTAGAACTCTTGCACGATACCTAAGCATCGCTACGATAAATCTTACTCTCTATATACCTCTATTGATAGCAATCCAAGCAAACCATATTTGATTTGTATCTGTCGACACAAAATACCGTCCGAGCTATTTCTCAAAATCCAAGCACGATATATTATATTCGCCTTAACGATAAACTGATAATATTTCTATCGGTTGACATTCTAAGTCTAACTTATCCTTATTTGAACGATATCCCAAATCTCGTTTGCAAACTAGCTTGCACCAAAAGGGTCTTGACGCTTGATACTCAATGCAACTTAGTCGAAAGACTGTGTGCATAGATAACCGTCTGAACGATATTCCATCTCGCATACTAACCAGCTGGGTAATCACGTATATGTATTCGGGTTGGCACATAACTTGTAAATTCTAGCACGATCATATTCCTACAAGTCTAACACAGGTCAGAACAAATATTTTTGCATAACTATTCAGTTCAAGCAATCATATCATTCATATGCACTTTCAAAATATTTAGACTCATTGTATGGAATATCCCAATGGGTCAATGAGAGAGAGCATTTCGTACATAACCCACGAACGAGCTTTCAAAACTGAGATAATCGATAAAAGTCCAAAGACATAAAGCCGATGCTCTGATACCAATATGTCATGCCCCGATCTCCCGCAGAATTGGCCTTCCCCGCTAGGCGCAAATAACCGTGCCAGCGCTCCCGCGGGATGACCGTTCCCTTCTGGAAGTGATGTCACACGAGCACAAGTTACGCCCGTGCAAGACCATGATCCGAACATGCAGTAAAATAACTAAGCCACAGAGTCGTACAGATAGTCTGAATACAGCTGAATAAGAAACGAACAAACGATTGGTAAAAAGTTCACAGAGTTATCATAGCGGAAGCATTGAATAACACAAGTATGAAAGTAAAATAAGCACTTTATTTATATTGAACAAGTATTACAAGCGGCGCTAGGTCGAGATTACAAGTCGCTCAATCACTCTCTCTCGAAAACAATAAAGGTGCGCCAAGTGGCTACAATTGTGGAATGATACATAGGTGATATTCCAACATTATGTCTTATATATGTACTTCAGCTCCGGACGCACTGCTCCAAGGATCCAGAGTGAACTCCATGCCTTAGCTCGCACGAAGGGGTGTCCACAGCGAACGAGATTCTTCCACACCCTGCAAGCAATCTAGTAGGTTATCAGTACATGAATGCTCTAGTGGGAAGGCTTTTCGTCTGCTCGATAAATCCAACACGTTATGTAGGTTTCGTGCACCATCTATTAAGTTATCTTTCTATTCTTGCTATAAGATCAATTTTATTGCATAATATAAAGCCTAACTCATGTGGCAGTGCGCCGTGCGATATAAGAGTAACATGACGAGACTTACCAACTTATCATCCATCCTTCCCTATCCAGAGATAAAATCAAGTTAAACCAAGCACGAATATATGTAAGAAAATCCATAAAAATTGCATAAGCAAACACGAGTGTTACGAGCGGGTTCCTGATTCAGGTTCACAAGTTACACGGATTACTCAAAAGTGATACTCAGATGGGTTACAACAGATTACATGTGCTCAAATATGTACAAATATCTTTTACTCATATTCGTTCAGTCGTTTAAGATTACTAGGTGCGATGCAATGACTCACACTCGGATTGCCGCTAAGCGAGGATGACTTACTCTATATGAACATAAGGTCACTGGCTTAGCCATAAAGGAATGATTTATAGTCTCATGACAGAATGGAGTGCAACGCTTGATACAAGATAAGTAATTTAAGGCGAACATGTGATACATAAGAGCCATTCCACGCTATCCCGCCGATTCATGCGACTATCATGGGTAGACGGCTAGTCCAAGGTAGTATGCTCTACCAAGGTCCGAATACTGTGTATTGCCTTGCCCCAAAAATGGTGGTGCATACATGAGCCAAGATTGTCACGTAATATACCATTATTCCTCCTAGGCCGGTACGATCCCGGTGCCCCGGTGATCGTCCGAGGAATCAAGCAAATACCTCGTGCACGAGTTATCATTGACCATGCAAGCCCCTAGTCTTAGGTCTCTTGTCAGGTACATATTCAAGTCAGGTTCAAGTTAAAGTTAAAGATTGTTCACAAACATATCCACTCCTCGAGCCGTTCGATTCAGTGCAGGACGAGTTTTGTTTAACTTGTCATGATGCAGTCCCTATTTCAGAACTGCCTTGGCGACCTAACGGTCCCAAATACTTTCAAGTTCATACTTGTACAGAATGACTATTCGATAGTCTTTCGGGAAACTTAGATGAATACAAGGCAAGGATAGTGTTACACAGTCATGGCATGAATTTACGTGACGAGCATAGCGGATATATAAAACAGATAAGCATTACAACACTATGAATATAACTTATAGAAACATTCGATATAATATTACTGAAAAACATAAGCAAGTATGCTAGCATGAGTCTAAGGGCTAGTGCGATGATTAAAACCATACAGGGGCATATAGGGCGGCACATAAGGAAATTTAGCAAGTTACTTCTTTTCCATGTTCTAGACAAGCAATACAAGATAAAATTATTCCTTTAGCTAGGTGCGTTGTATTCTTTATTAGCATGCATGAGGTGATTCACCTAGCGACTAGCATGTATCGTCCGTATTTTAAGTGTGCAGGCTAAGCAAAGACAAGTTTATCGTAGCCACCCACCTTAGTGATGATTCACCTCGGTCGAGGAATACTCCGAGCGTGCCTTTGAAAGTCTAAGTCTGGACTCCTGAAGGGCCAAGTATGGAATCCTTTACCTCAAATGAGTCTTCTTGCTATGCAAAGCGGGTCGGGCCATTGCACTTGTGCCGTTTGAATCGGTTGTCCGCTTGAGCGGAACATGTCATCATACCAGCTGCGACCCGGAGAACAGGTACAAGTACCAGAGCAGGAGGAGCCGTCCTTTGCCTCGTACTATTTGGCTTCTAAGGTCCCCTTTGTAAAGGAAGGTAGGAAGTCCAACACCTCCAGTCCGTCACTCTCGACCAACGTATCGAGGAGGCGGGTCCAAGGAGGACAAGCAGAAGGATCTACATGGGGTATTTTCCTAGGAACCCGCCCAAAGAAAAAGCTGCCAGCCACAAAGGGTAGCTCCCCCTTAGGACCCCAGATGACTGTAGAAGCTGGGGGTTGCAATCCTATGGAACTCTATATAATCTCACAACTCACACACATGTCAGGAACATCATAAATCGACATACCTCGAGGGTAGCGACCAGCGCGACTCCAGAAATTGACCTACCTCGAGGGTAGCGACCAGCGCGACACACTACCGTAGTGCATGCTAGATATTACGGTTTACCAGAGTGGTTATAGCCCATACGCCTACTGATTGTCCTCCCCTTCCATGATACTATGTTTAAAGTGTGTGTCAATATATATATAGTATATAATTATGACTGAAAAAATACACATGCAATGAATATATAAAAATATAATAAGCATATAAAGTACTATAAGCAATTTGGCAAGATATCTTGTCTGGTCTGAAAAAGAATGAAGTTCTAACTCAAGGCGTCGTCCGATCTACCCGTCACATAAATTAAACAAGTTAGGTTACAAAAGTGGGTGAATAGGTTCCTCCATTGTAATCTATTTTAATTCTGAATAAAATAACCTAAAATAGTATTTTAATCTTATTATAATATAATTTTTATTACTAAACCCTAATTTTGGTCCAAAGAAAATTAACTTTACGGATTTGTGATCCGAGGCACGCAAATCGAGACAATCCATTGACCAAAAAGTCAACGGACTCAAATCCTGGATTTGTGTATAAAATCCAATAAATTTTACTGCTACACAAGTCGGTAAAGAGTTATGGCCACAAGGGCGAATAGATGACAGTTTTCAGTGGTATCCTATTTACGTCTACGTTGCAAATTTTTTACAGTAGACTAAACTTAAATTTTAAATTCTAAAAAAATAATTTTATGTAAGTTTATCATGTCAACTTTCTGAAACTTCAAACGGTTCATAATTCCGAGTACGGGATCTCCAGTAATCTCAAAAACACCAAAATGTGTCTGATTTCGGACAGCTGACACTTTTAGAATTTTCTGAAAAAGTAAATTCATAAATTATTAAAATAATTTATATAATCAGAAAACTAACCTTGATATAGTTCTAAGAAAAAAAAACTGGAGCACGTTTGGAGTCCGGAGCTAGGAGATATCGTCTTTTTAAGTCGTCATAACTACTAGAAAATGAGTCTGAATTTATGACGAATTTTAACTTTTTTGGACGAAAAAGAGAGGCGTTTGGGGAAGAAAAATATGAAAGATGAGGTATTTATAATGGTGGACACTACTTAATTGAATACGACTATGACTGGCTAATTTGGATATGATTAGGATCTGTTTAAATAATGATAGGATATGCATGAAGTTGCTTTCTTAGTAGGCTCAGGATTTGAATTAATTTAAAATAGAGTCTGAGTTTATCTTAATAATTTATAATCTTAAATAGAATTAAAGATAATACAAATAATTTATATATAATCTTATTAATATCTATTAACACTAAATTAGCATCTATCTAATATTAAGACTATATATATCCAAATAAATCCTAAATAATTTTAAAAAAATTCAAATAAATTTCTTAAAATTCTAAATAAATTACAGAAAAATATAATTAAATATTTTAACCTAAAATAAATATTTGGTAGGAATAATATACAAGTATGGTCTCATAGTAAATCATAAAAGTCCTAGAAATTTACGTTTTCTATGTTTTAATTACCCTAAAATTCTAAAAAATCTCAAAAAATCTAAAATAGCCTAAAAATAATTCTAAATAAATATTTATATAAGTAAATATATTAAGAAATTTATTTTCTAATTAACTAAGAGAATACTCTAAAAAATTCAATATTTAAAATAATCTATAATAAATATAATAATATAAAATACACACAAAATATCTATTTTGGGTGAGGGGGTTTACAATTTACCCAACTTACAATTTTTTTCTCAAAATAAAAAATAAGAAATAATTTGTTAAATCTTTCACATTCGTATCTAAGATAAGTCAATCGCAATCTTCTCAAAAATTTAAATGATAAAATATATTCAAATCCATCACAATCTCTTCAAAATTAAAATAACCATTGTTTAAATTAAAATTTAACCTATCATAATCTCTTCTATATTTTTAAACAATCAATATCTAAATTTAATTTAAATCTATATGACATCTTGAAGATTTAAATAACCCACAACAAATTTTATATCACGATTTCTAACTATCATAATCTCCTATAGATTTTAAACAATTCTAATCAAATCTTATTCCTATATTTCAACTTAAGAATTTTGTACACTTCAAATTTTAAATTCAATTTCTATTATCAATATTTCAACTAGGTGATCCAATAATCAAAATTAAACTTTTAATTCGAATTATCAAATTATAAAATTTTGAATTCAATCCATCAATGTTCAAGTTTTGAGTTATATATATATATATATATATATATATATATATATATATATATATATATATATATATATATATTATCCTCAAAATTTAAATTGTTAATTTAATCTCCAATATTCAAAATTTAAATCATGTGCTCAAATTATAAATTTTTTGTCCGTAATATCAAAATTTTAAAATTTATTCTATAAGGCATTCTTATCTTTAAAGTTAAATCATCATAATCTAAATTATTCTTCTAAAATTTCTTAAAATTAAAATAACTTAAATCTCTTAATCTAATCTTACTTGATTACAATCTAAATTTTTTTACCTCAAGTTGACAGTGCAACTTTTACCCAACTTAGAATTTACTGATTTATCACATAGGCTATACATTTAAGAAAATGTCCTCAAATTATTTAATCGTGTTATTCAATCCAAAAAATATCTCACATGTTTTATGTCCTTAATTACAAAAGATAGTCACCAAGTAATATGATTGGCCTATGCGGTATACCTAGTACTATTCGTATATCAAACTTATACCAAGCACGAGCGTTCGTCTTTCCAAAATAGGGGAAGACAAAAAATAATAATAAAGAATTCAAGGAGGAGGTGATAGGATACAAGTACGGGGTTTAAGTCGATTAAAGAATTAAAAAAGAGAGTTGTCAGGGCAGTTGTGGATTAAAATCTTATTTTGGTAAATTTCTATTCACATGCTCATATCAGTACAATTATGTAACCGATTAGATATGCTCGGACATGTCTAAAGGCAAGTATATTCGACTAACATGCTGAGTCAACTATATCTTAATCTACGTAAAGTAATCATATGAAGAGCGAACCAAGTGCATTAAGGTTGATCAGACCGCAATATACTGATTCTGATTTAGACAATGTATTAGTAGGCGTCCCTAATAACACATATGTCATGAACAAGCTCGATAAAAGAATAAGCTTGCAAAACTAGGCTATAAAATAGCAGCATAAGCGGAGGTAGTCCAGAAAATATAAGTACGCTGGATTATGATGGAGGAAGGTACAATATAATTTAAAGTCACCAAGAAGACCGGTGTTGTGCCTCTACAGTTGCCATACTAACTTCTTGTCTAAGTCTCTAGTCGACCAAATGGGGGTATGGACCTCTAAGTTCTACAGTCTGGGTAAACACTATCTTCTTATGCAAGCCTATGGTTGGTGTCATTCAATTACACTTCATTAATGGGTCAAAAGAACTATGTGATACTAGATTATGAGGCACACTACCAAACTTACAAGAATTTAACTAATAGTGTTATTGAACAATAGAGTGTATATACCTAGTACAAGTCATCTTCCTAATCCCTATTAAGCACGAAAGAAAAGATAAGATTAACGTCGAGAAAGGATCAAGCAATATGCAATGCAAGCAATCAAATAAGAATGTGAAATAAAATCAAGGAAGGTGATTAAATAAGTGGATGAGATCATATATTCTAATCCTATGCGCAGGCTTGCTCGGTACAGTAATGTAACCGAGAAAATATGCTCTCGACCTGCATGTGCCACCACAAAAATATGTCACGCCGTAGTCCCAAACTACGTAGGACTAGGAATACATAAGCATGCCAGCCGTATGTATATGGCAACTCCAATATATGGATACCATAATACACACGTACGCGGTAATATGAATAATAACTCACATGTGCTATATATATTGTCACAAGTCACAGGGCATAACTAGATCTCATCCACAGAGTCAAATAACCAAACAACTATATAACTGAATCAAGTATAAATGCTTGATAATAACAAGCAGTTGGGTGGAGACAAATCCACTACCAAACTAGAATATAAGAGAAACAAAATAGGTACATCTAATGAACCATGAGACTCGAAGAGGAGACCTCCTCAAAAGAGATAAGTAGCAAGTCCTGATCCGTGCTCCTGCGAATAGTCAAGATCGTCTACACCTGGAAAGGGACCAGGTCCTCAGAGGGACGTAACAAGATATATAGAAGCATGCCAATTGAATAAAGTAAACATGCATAATAGACAAAAAATATATAAGTACGCTGTACAAGACAATCTATATGAATATGCAAAATGATGACAATACAAGACAATCTATATGAATATGCAAAATGATGACAACTTTTCGACATATGGGCAGGGGTAGGCTACTCTATCTAATCTCACAACTCACACACACGTCAGGAATATCAGAAATCGATATACCTCGAGGGTAGTGACCAGCGCAACTCCAAAAATCAATATACCTCGAGGGTAGCGACCAGCGCGACACACTACCGTACTGCGTGCTAGATACTACGGTTTACCAGAGTGGTTATAGCCCATACGCCTACTGATTGTCCTCCCCTCCCATGATACTATGTGTCAAGTGTGTGTTAACGTATATATAGTATATAATTATGACTGAAAGAAAACACACATGCAATGAATATAAAAAATATAATAAGCATGCAAAGTACTGTAAGCAATTTGGCAATGTATCTTGCCTGGTCTGAAAAAGAATAAAGTCCCAACTCAAGGTGTCGTCCGATCTACCCGTCACATAAATTAAACAAGTTAGGTTACAAAAGTGGGTGAATAGGTTCCTCCATTTTAATCTATTTTAATTCTGAATAAAATAACCTAAAATAGTATTTTAATCTTATTATAATCTAATTTTATTACTAAACCCTAATTTTGGTCCAAAGAAAATTAAATTTACGAATTTGTGATCAGTGGTACGCAAATCGAGGTAATTCGTTGACCAAAAAGTCAACCGACTCAAATCCTGCATTTATGTGTAAAATCCTATTAGCGCTACATAAACGTCGGAATCGACGGTTTTATAAAATCACAAGTCGGTAAAGAGTTATGGCCACAAGGGCGAATAGATGATAATTTTCAGTAGTTTTTTATTTACATCTATGTTGCACAAATTTTATAGTAGATTAAACTTATATGTTAAATTCTGAAAAAACAATTTTATTTAAGTTTATCATGTCAACTTTTTGAAACTTCAAACGATTCATAATTCCGAGTTCGGGATCTCCCGTAATCTCAAAATACCAAAATACGTCTGATTTCGGACAGCTGACACTTTTAGAATTTTCTGAAAAAATAGTTTTATAAATTATTAAAATAATTTATATAATCAGAAAATTAACCTTGATATAGTTCTAAAAAAAACTAGAGCGCGTTTGGAGTCCGGAGCTAGGAGATATCGTCTTTTTAAGTCATCATAACTACTAGAAAATGAGGCTGAATTTATGACAAATTTTGACTGTTTTTGGACAAAAAAGAGAGGAGTTTGGGGAAAAAAATATAAAAGATGAGGTATTTATAATGGTGGATACTACTTAATTGAATACGACTAGGACTGGCTAATTTGGATATGATTAGGATCAGTTTAAATAATGATAGGATATGCATGAAGTTGCTTTCTTAGTAGGCTCAAGATTTGAATTAATTTAAAATAGAGTTTGAGTTTATCTCAATAATTTATAATATTAAATAGAATTAAAGATAATACAAATAATTTATATATAATCTTATTAATATCTATTAACACTAAATTAGCATCTATCTAATATTAAGACTATATATATCCAAATAAATCCTAAATAATTTAAAAAAATCCAAATAAATTTCTTAAAATTCTAAATAAATTACAGAAAAATATAATTAAATATTTTAACCTAAAATAAATATTTGGTAGGAATAATATGCAAGTATGGTCTCATAGTAAATCATGAAAGTCCTAAAAATTTACGTTTTCTATGTTTTGATTACCCTAAAATTCTAGAAAAATCTCCAAAAATCTAAAATAGCCTAAAAATAATTAAAAATAAATATTTATATAAGTAAATATATTAAGAAATTTATTTTCTAATTAACTAAGAGAATACTCTAAAAAAATTTAATATTTAAAATAATCTATAATAAATATAATAATATAAAATACACACAAAATACCTATTTTGGGTGAGGGGGTTTACAGGTAGCTCCCCCTTAGGACCCCAGATGACTGCAAAAGCTAGGGGTTACAATCCTACGGAACTCTACGATAATCCAGTGTTCCTAGACGACAGTGATTCCCAGGGAGCGGATGACAAAATCCCTGGGGGTAGCCACCCTCAAAAAGAAGACGCAGCCTCCTACACTGGGGGTAGTGTCCTATCAGAGTTCGAACGAGATACCGCACTACCAACTTTCCCCGATGACTATTCGCTGTTAGAGTCCGAGACGAAAAGCGCTATATCTACCGTCCCATCCATCTCACCTCATGTGAGAACATCATATATAGCAGGCCCTAGTGATCGGCAGCGACTCGAAGCCCTCGAGACCATAATGCAAACTATGACCGAGTCAATGCAAGCCTTGATCCAAGTAGTGCTAGACATCAAGGCAAGTGTAGCCTCCCAACTACCAAGGGCCTCATGTCAAGCAAACCAGGACCATGGGACCAATGGAGATTCTAATGCAACCGCGCCTCCTGTTGGTGGTCGTCATACTCTGCCAGGGTCGTCTGCTCCTTCTACATCAGATGAGGCCTTAGAAGCAATTAGGGAGGTACGAGAACTGAGGGCTCGTTTGTAGTCATTAGGCAATTGGGACACACTCCGCGAGATCGAGATACGACAACTGTATCCCCTCGAGTGGAGGGATGTGTCGTATCCGCCAAAGTATAAAACTTTTAATATGAGCCCATTTGACAGGTAGACATCTTTCCGTTAATACATGAGTTACTTTAAAACTACAATGGGATACCTACCTCGCAGTGACGCTCTCCTCACTAAGCTTTTCGTGGGGGCATTATCCGGAGTAGCCTTTGACTGGTTCTGCAGTCTGCAGGACACCTATATTTTGTCGTTCGATGACCTAAAGGGTCTTTTTCTTGCCCAATTCTATGACGGGAGAAGCGACATGATAATGTCCTCCCTAATAGATATTACACAAAATAAGAAGAAGCCTGTACGCGCCTACGTCGAATGATACAAGCAAGCAACACTGAAGTTGCCTACCAAAAATCCTGAATCCACACTGATGGACATGTGCCACAGAAACCTACTTCCAGTAGTCAGCCTCTGGATGTGCGACAATTAATTTAAAGACTGGACGACGTTCATCATAAATGTTGTCGACGCTGAGAAGAAGGTGAAGGATGCCCGACTCTTGGGAATACAAATCTCTGTCGCTGATGATAGGGAAAAACACCCCTATAACTAACAATAATAGAGGCAAAAATAGTCGTGACGGCAGAGGAAAGCAGACCCTTGTCGCTAACTTGACCAAGAAGCCCGAGCAGAAGCCGACAGAAGCTCCAAAACCGAAGGAAACCTATTCCTTCGAAGATAATAATGTTATGGCAATCTTTGACGTATTAATGCAGAAAAACAAGCTTCGTCTCCCCGACGTCAAATGTCCTGTTGAGGCAGCCGAGATGAATAATCTAAAGTACTGCTACTACCATAATTACGTCCATCGTGCAACACGGGAGTGCTACACCCTGAAGTGGTACTTCCAGCATCTGCTCGACACCAAGGCCCTCACCTTGGATTTCGATGACAAGACAGTTGCCGCAAACTTGGTGTCTCTTTAGTTTGGCAACTTTTCGACGACAGAAGCCCAGGACCGGATAATCCTAATTCCCCGGGCAACGATGGAGGTCGTCAATCTTCCGCCAACAATGACCAAACGACCGGGATGATACCTCTCACCATGCCACGTGGGGAGGTCATATGGCCGATCTTGCTCTAGAATTGATACAACTGACAACATCCTCTGCCACCAAGTCTAGGGGCAAGAAGTCTAAATTTTGCTACACAGTTTCTATTTCGTCCGAAGAAGCAATAGCAGGAACAACAAGATCAGGTATAGTGTACCAACGAGAGTACTATATCCCTGACGATAGTGCACTTCCAATTGTCGCACCCACAGCATCAGATCTCCATCCCAGCCTCCAGCAGCGAACAAGTCCAAGTAGAAAGAAACTCGCTGCGATAAGCCGTTGCGCAAAGATACAACCCATAGGCTAAAAAATCCCTACAACTTTGACATCTTCGCCCAACTCGCCAATAATCCAGCAAAGTTGTCTCTATTCGAGCTTCTCCGACTCTCTAAAGACACTCGGGTTGCTCTTAGTGATGCATTAAAAAATACTGACACCTACTTGGCGCATGTCAAGTCGCCAACCTAGGATCCTGCCATATGCCACCACTGCAATAATGTGATAGAGGTGATACCCAATATTACGTTCTTGCAATAAGATATGTTGTTGAAGAACAATCAGTACGATCGTCCTCTATATTATATAGGGTACGTCGGCACCATCAAGGTGGACCAGATGTACATCGACCCCGGCTTGTCAATCATCATCATCCCGCTAAGTCAGCTTTAGACTCTGGGTATCCCGATGGCAGTGACCAATACTGTTATCAGTGGCTTCAACGCTGGGAGAAGCTACCCTTTGGGCAAGATTCGCCTGAAATGTCAGATCGGTGACTTGAAAACAAAGGTCACCTGCTATGTCATAGACATAGACGTATCCTACAATGTCTTATTAGACGTCAATGGATACATCAGTACATGATCATACCATCAACCTTGCACCAGTGCTTGAAGTACGTGGACAATCACGACATCGTCAAGACTGAATTTGCCGACGTTGATCCATTCAAAGGGGTCGACTCCTATTACTCTGAATTGATCCTCTATAAACAAGTCCACCAGGATAAAGGTGGCAATGACACTGACAATGAGGCAGAAACTGGGACAATATCAGATGAGCCCTTGAGAGCCCATCTCAAAGGACACTTTTTTGACACAGCTCCTCCCCTAAGGGTGCAACTATATAAAAAGTGCCTGAACCTTTGGTCGTCCACCTTCGGAGACCACCGAAGGAAGCTCTAACACCCGCCATGACTTTCGAACCTCTAGTGGTAAAGCTGTACAGGAAACCTCCAAAGCCATCGCTCGCACTGGGGGTAGAGCTCAGGAAAGATGAGCAGGAGAAGTACGTAGCTGCTCATGCTAATGTCCCTTCTCTCGACGATGTAATTCTAAAAGACGAGATACCTTATTTCATCAATAAAGGCCTATCTTTGAACTAATCGAATATTGTACGTCTCAATACGCTATATTTCTTTGAGCACGGTCTGGGCCTCCACCTACATACACAGGTGACTACCATATATGTAGCCAGCCGGATTCTTGCCAGTCAGAACTCCTACTTCATAGTTTCAGCAAGGAAGAGGGGAGACAAACTCATCATCTTCGGTAGAGTAAAAATTCCTCGATCTTTTATCCCAGAAGAACTAGAGCCATAACTTGATACTAGAAAGATACCATTTCACCGGTATAATTCTCGAACAAAGTACCTTATCCAGAAGATAGGATACGAACTGAAGGCCGCAAAGGGCTTGAACTACGATAAAGGCCGATGGCTGCCTCTGCGACTGTAGGCTTCTGCATGTAATTCTGAGGACTACTACCATAAGACCAGACATGGCTTAGGGTACGTCACGCCTCCTATAATTCTCAAAGGCTCGGATGAAGAAGATGAGTTACACTCTCACTCTTCAGAATCTTCCTCCTGGGACTCCGACATCAATATCAGAGAAATTCTAAAGCAAATATTGTCTGCCAACATGGTGTCAGCTGACCCTGTAGAAGACAATGAGGATCCACCGAAACTCTTTGAAGTAGAACTGTGGGCCCAATGCGTAGACACACAATGGGAGATACGGTTCGAACAACGAGAACCTTCTACTGAGGATGGAGTCGTACAAGTCAATCTGGGCGACGAATTCTTCCTTAAACTATCTTTATCATCAAGAGTCTGATTGATAAGGATCGAGAATCCCTGTTATAGCTCGGCAAGAAATACATCGATATCTTTGCCTGGAGTTACAAATACATGCCAGGACTGGACCCGCAAATTATGGTCTATAAACTCCATATCTTGCCGAATGCAAAGCCGATCAAGCAACAACAACGACAATTCTGGCCGGACATCATGAACGCCATCAAAGCTGAAGTCAATATACTGATATCTAGTGGCTTCATTCGCGAAGAACAACATCCAGATTGGGTAGCCAATATCGTGCCCGTCATCAAAAAGAACGAGAAGATCCGGATCTACATTGACTTCCTTGATCTAAATACGGTCTGCCCTAAGGACAAGTTCTTCTTTCTGATCACAGACATAATGATCGACAACACCTGTGGCTTTGAGCGTATGTCCTTCATGGGTGAATTCTCAGGCTATAATGAAATCAAGATATCTCCTGAAGATGAGAAGCATACATCATTCCGAACATCGATAGGAGTATACTGCTACACAGTTATGCCCTTCGGTCTGAAGAATACGGGTTCTATATACCAGCGAGCTATGAGCACCATCTTCCATAAACATCTGCGCAAGACGGTCGAGTGTTACATTGATGACATCGTCGTCAAGAGTCGCTCTGAAGATGATCACCTTCGGGACTTGAAGACTGTATTCGACCTCATGCGTGCGCACCAGCTCAATATAAATCCCTCTAAATCTTTCCTAGGAGTCTCTAGCGGTAAATTCCTAGGTTTCGTTATAACTTCGAAGGGTATCCACGTGGACCCCGACAAGACTAAGGCAATCCTTGAAATGTGCCCACAGAAGAACCTCAAAGAACTTTGTGGCCTTCAAGGAATACTAGCTTATATTAGGAGGTTCATATCGAACCTCTCTGGGCGTTGTCAGCCATTCACGTAGCTCATAAAAAAAGGGAGTCTCCTTTCTCTGGAACGAAGAATGCCAGCACGCCTTCAACGACATCAAGGAGTACCTCATGAGCCCTCCAGTATTGGTCGCCCCAGTTATGGGAAAGTCCTTTCTGCTCTATGTACGATCAATAGATTACTCTCTTGGCGCTCTGCTAGCCCAAAAGAGTGACGTAGGTCACGAGCAGGCCATCTTCTATCTTAGTAGGATGATGGTCGGTGCAGAGCACAAATACAATCCCATCGAAAAGAAGTGCCTTGCTCTAGTCTTTGCTATCCAGAAGACTCAGTATTACGTGGTAGGACAAATAATCCATGTGATCTCATGAGTCAACCCCCTCAGGGTCCTCATGACCAAACCTGATGCACTCAATTCCCACCTGGCTACGTGGGCAATACTGTTGTCACCATACGACATGACATTTGTTCCACAAAAAGCCATTAAGGGCCAAGCACTAGCTGACTTCCTGGCCGCCCACCTGGTGCCAGCAAATTCAAAACTCTACTAGGAGATTCCTAACGAAGTCGCAGACTCCAATACCGTAACTAACGCAGAAGCTATTTGGCGAATGTTCTTCAATGATGCTTCGAGAACAGGGCCCAAAGGCGATATCGTTGCTGGAGTCAGGATAGTGTTGATCTCCCCATATGACCTGGTTATCAACCGTGCCTACTCCCTCACTGATCCATGCTCCAATAATGTGGCAGAGTATAATGCTCTTATAATTGGTCTCCAACTCGCTAAACAAGTGAGAGTTGACCACCTGGAAGCCTACGACGATTCTAAACGGATCGTCAACCAAGTCCGAGGTGAGTACAAAGTCCGGATCGAGGACTTGCTTTCCTACCACCGAGATGCGCTTGGATTAATCACCACCTTTGAGGGGTTCTTCATAGAACATATCCCTCGACTACAAAATATCGAGGTTGACGCCCTGGCCAGCCTCACAGCCTCTCTAGCTGTTCCGGTCCATACTCATGAATTGATCACCGTGATCGTTCATGAGCTTGTTTGCTTGAAGAACAACCTCTATCAGTGCCTGATCTACTCAATAAAGACAAGCACTGACTCACAAGACTGGAGACTTTTATTTATCGACTACGCAGTTTATAGAATTCTTTTCGAGAACCTAAATAAAGCTACTTCCATTAAAAGATGTTCCCTCCGGTTCTTTTATGATACAACTACCAAAATATTGTATCGCCGCTCCTATGAAAGTCTTCTGCTACGATGTCTATCGAAAGCAGAAGTGAAGCAGGCTCTCCGCGAGGCTCATGACGGGGTTTACGGTGCCTATCAGCTAGGGCCCAAGCTACAGGACCACCTCTGGAGAATGTGTTACTACTGGCCGACAATGGTAGCATACGCAATTGACTACGCAAGGAAGTGCCGAGCATGCCAGATCCACGCTGACTTTATCTACCAACCCTTAGAGTTTTTATACTCGACTGTTGCGTTTGGGCCGTTCTAAGCCTGGGGCATGGACATCATAGGGCCGATAAGTCCACCCTCGTCCAAGGGGCATCGGTTCATCCAGGCCATTACCGACTACTTCTCCAAATGGGTGGAAGTCGTACCACTCACAAAGGTTAAAACATCAAACGTGATCGGCTTCGTCAATTATTATGTTATATACCGCTTTGGCTTGCCACAAAGGATCATCCATAGCAACGGTCCATAGTTTGTAAGTTATGCATTCTACCGATTTTGCGACAAAAATTAGATTCAAAATATAGCGTCAACTTCCTACAACTCAACAGCGAATGGTTTGGCTGAGGCGTTCAATAAAACCATTATCAAGCTCCTCAAGAAGTTAGTGTCTTCCAATAAGCGCGACTGGAACGAGAAGCTCAGTGAATGTCTGTTGGCCTACTGTATAATAATTTGAATACCAACTGACAGCACGCCTTTCTACTTGGTCTATGGGAGCGAAGCAGTCCTTCCCCTTGAGATCTAGATCCCCTCACTTCGAGTGGCTCACTCCAACCAATTAACAGTCAACGACAATCACCGCCGATGGCTACAAGAGTTAGAAGCACTCAACAAGAAATATCTCTTAGCTCAACAACGCATTGAGCTATACCAAGCGTGTCTCTCGGGAGCCTTCAACAAATGGGTCAAGAATTGGACTTACCAAGTAGGTGACCTTATCCTGATAGTAAGGAGGCCGATGGTTATGACCTACAAGACGGCCGACAAGTTCCAACCCAAATGGGAAGGTATGTTCGTCGTGGAATCTGTATTCTCTAACAGTGCCAACCGACTGACGAAACCTAATGACGACTTGCTCATGATGCCCATCAACGACAAATTTTTGCTAAGCTAGACTTATACTCCCTCTATCCCCAGCTGGGCAACAAAGATGTATAGGGTTCCCACTCCTTAAATAATCCCCAGCGAGTGCCTACACACAATATTATCTGTCCTCAATAAGCCATTATTGGTATTCAGGATTCCTGTATATGCAACGGATAATGGATCCTCAAAAGCTCTCCAGCGGAGCAGTCCTCAGGTCCTCATGCACACCCCCGTTGGGACCATTCAAAAATCAGTCTTGTTAGACTCTAGCCATGTCCATATTACCTTTGAGCTATCATCCAAACAATCTCCCCAGTAGAGTAACTCTCAGGTCTATCCATATTCCCGGTAGACCACAACCAGCAAATTACTCCTCAGTGAGTTCTCGGACATTGGCTCCTGTCCATATTACCTCTGAACTGCTGTTCTAATATTTTTCTCCGGCCGAGTTTACCATGTCCATATTACCTCTGAGCAAACTTTTCGGATTTGACTATCGATCATCACGTCCATATTACCTCTGATATCGATTGTCATCTCAACTTAGCACCCATACTTAACTCTAAGTACGCCAGCGGTGTTAAGTCCATAAAACTTGCCACATCTATATTACCTCTGGCAGGGCTTGTCTCGAACCTATTACTTGTACTTGGGTGCACAAGAAGTAACGGGTCCATAAAACCTATCACGTCCATATTACCTTTGATAGGGCTTTGTTTTGAACTTATTACTTGCATTCTCATGCGCAAGAAGTAATAAGTCCACCAAAGATCCCCCAGCAGGATGTCTTCAATGGAAGCAAACAGTTCACGTCCATATTACCTCTGAACTATGAGTTTTCTATGTTTTTCCATCTAAAAAAAATCCACATCCATATTATCTCTGGCTCGTTTCCTTTTCCTTCCACCAAAAATATCGGGATCGTACTTAACCTCTCGGTACGACTATCGATCAGCTCACATCTCACCTCGGAGCTATCGTCCTCACGTCCTCCCCAGTAGAGTTTACCATGTCCTTCATACCTCTGAACAAACCTTTCAGGTTTGACTATCGATTATCATGTCCATATTACCTCTTATATCAATTGTCATCTCAACTTAGCATCTGTACTTAACTCTAAGTGCGCCAATGGTGTTAAGTCTACCAAACTTGCCACGTCCGTATTACCTCTGGTAAGAACTGTTTCAAACTTATTACTTGCACTCTAGTGCACAAAAAGTAATAAGTCCACCCAAAGATTCCCCAATAGGATATTCTTGGAAACTACGATGTTGTGTTACTTTCAGATTACCTCTAGCATAATACCCAAAATTTACAACATACAATACGACATATACAAAGGAGAAGTTCTAGAAAAAGATAAACTTTTCATTAAAATTTAAGATCATGAGTACATACAATGGAAATTCGCTTTTCAATGATTTTCGTTAATATTCAAGATCATGAGTAAATGTGATGGACAACTCTACAATCGAGACTTTTTCCAGGCGCCTCTGACACAAGAGGGCCCAGCATCAGAGCTCAATTCTTTCTGGATCATCCCTCCATACTGCAAACCTCAATATATAAAAAAGAATCCATACTGATGGATAGCAAGAGAGGAGCAGGGGCATACACTCTACAACCAGACGGGAAGACCGAAGACAGGAATGCCAATTAATCCAAATCCTGTCATCGATGTCGCAAGCCCCCAGCCGGTAATAAGCCGCACCGAGGGGAAAAATACAGCTAGCACGCTGCATAAATAAGGACATCTCTACGCATGAAGCAAGATGCTCATCCTCGTCTCCTGGATCAGTTCTTGGTGAACTATCCTCGTCTCCTGGATTAGTTCTTGACGAGGAATCGCCGCATAAGGGTGATATTCTCTTCGAATGTATGGTCCATCCCGGGCACCGCGATAGGTGGTAAAACCTATATAAAGGAGAACATATATCAGTCTCCAACGAAGATTGTAAAAATATACGGCGGCCGCGTGCCACTTCCAAGTCACAGCCACGCACATGAGGGGAACTCTCAAGATAGGCAAAGTTCGTACGCATGAGCGAGAGAAACTCTCAGCCATGCAGCCAAGCCATAGATGAACCAATTCCTCATCCATGAGATCAAGCCATATATAGACTCTGTGCATGACGTAGATGACTACACGGCTAGGCGACATGACTCTGTGAGGGTGGGAACTGTGCGTGTTCTAGATGATCTCTCATCCATACTGCAAGGTTGTGTACTTGTGTCTCTGTGAGTGTTTTCGTGTCCCTGCCATCGCAACACACTCTTACCTCCAAAGAGAACACCAGCATCAGGAGGCCACGAATCGAAGCTACTTAGTCCTGACAAACTCCTCGATGAGATAAGCAATAGCCCTTATCATCTTCTTTCACAAAGGGAAATAGAGATTGAGAGGCAAAAGTTCTCTCTCCTCCCCCTAGCCCGCCTATTTATAGGCTACTGGAGCGCGTGAAAAAAGCGAGACAGTTATGAGGACGAATCTGATGTCTCGATCCACGTGATCCATATTTATCTCATCGAAAACTTTTATCACCCATGAGTGAACCGTCGCCTCGAGCTCTGCTTCGTGAGATGGCTCAGAATCCCCAAGAAATTCGTGCAAAGATCAAGCCGAATCCTGCATTAAATGGAGATTTAACAGTCTAGCAAAGGCACGACCATGCAATATGCCCTCCAAGCGGCCCAAAAATATATCCTCCATGCTTTTTATTTAAAGTATTCCAAACTTATCAGTTTGAAAACTTTGAAGGGGTCATGTAGAAGTATGGAAAATTTGGATCCATGTGTCCAATAATCCTTTGCCCCATTCGACTCCGAAAAACCAGGCCGAATAATGACCATGTCGCAGAAAAAAAGTTGCATCAGTGCGCTCCAAATATTGGCCACATAAAGGCCTGACAAAGGATTATGTCTGACACAGAATTCTAACAAAAATAATTTTCTGAGCGCTTCAAAAAATGTGAGCATACTAGGCGACAAGAAGCTCTCGTCAAACTAATAATAACTTCTGACAAGCGTGCAGCACCACATGTAGGAGAACCTATGCGGTCCAAACTCCATGCGCCTATGCGTCGCTGGCCCTATGTGGTCCAGACTCCATGCGTCTCTGGCCCGATGCGGTCCAGACTCTATGCGTTCTATGTGTCTATGGCCCTATACGGTCTAGACTCCAAACATTCCATGCGTCTCTGGCCTCCAGCGTTAGAGATTCTATGCGCTTCAGGCATCTCTGGCCCACCACTTTCTAGACATCGCATGGCTCATGTGACAAAATCTTTCTGCTGTGGTTCTCTCCTACCAAAATGCGGGCTACGTGTCAAGCTAACCAAGTCATGCAATGGAAGACGAGAGCCGCCAGAATCTCCAGTTAACAACAAATCCCAACAAAATGTCCACGCGACAGCTCGCCTGGGACTCAATCCATACTATGCGACTATAGTTGTAATCATTTTCTGTTAAAGGAGCCCCCTGCGGCCACCAAACAGAGGCATATGCGGCGCCTATAATCCATCAAAACAATGGCTATAAATAGGAGCAACTGGGACGCCCCAAAGGTCGGCTTTTTCTGCTTTAGGGAGACCAGACCACCCCTAGGCCCAGGAGAGGGAACAAAAAAGAACTTTTTCGCTCCCACATCGGACCGTCAACGGAGTAAAAGAGCCATTACTGTGCTCTTTGTCCATCATCACACCCCAAAATCAAAAAATTATACTTAGATTGTCTGTCTAGGACCTCTTTGTACTTTCTTTAGTTTGTTATTAAAGCAATCCCAATTTTAATGGCAAACACTTCTGTCAACGAAAGTACATACTTGATTTGCTAATTGAGACAAGTATATTGGACTGTAAGCATATTAATACTCCTAATGATCAGCAGTATCATCGCCTATCAGAGTGCCCAGATCATGTTCCTACAAATCGAGTTGGTTATCCAAGGTTAGTTAGGCGCTTAATTTACTTAGCTCATACTAGACCAAATGGTGCATATATAGTGAGTGTTGTCAATTAGTTTATACATAATCCTAGTGAGAGCTATGTAGAAGCATAGAAAAATCCAAGTCCACACGCCTGAACAACTCTATATCAAAGAAATCAAAGCAGCCTGATTCAGGGAAGTCAGATCGCATGCGCATAACATCTATGCACTACGTTATGAGTCTCGTCTCACTATTCTAGTATACGTACCTGAGATACGTGGGTTATACGTGTATAACTTGTGTATTATTTAATTGCTTACTTTATGCTTTATGTCATTCATGCATTATTTATATTATTGTTGTAAATTTCTCTTAGTTGCATGCTTTGAACCGTTTGTCCCTTGGTTTTCTTGTGTGTGGCTGTGATAAACCTGGGTGAGGGGCCTGAATTATGATCCAATGTCCTACAATCCTAGCTTTTCCTATATATATTCAACCTTTCTCTTCCCTTTATTTTTCTTTCCTTTTATTTCTCTTTCTTTCTTTACTTTTTCCCTAGTCGAGAGCAACAACCGAGCTTGGCCTTGGCCGTGGGTGACCTTGGTAGTGTTGGTATTTGACCATAGGCAAGTAGATCTTGCCAATCGAGTAAACCCATGATTGTGAGATTCTTGATAAACCTAAGTTTACATTTATTTGCTAGCTTAGTTATCTACATATCTTTAGTAGCTTAGAACTAGGTTGTAGACTCTTTTGTAACCTTGACATTCTGTTGCTCTTGTATTTGATCTTGAACAGAAATATTGAGAACAACAAAATCGGAGCACAAAGTGTGCTGGCCGGATAAGAATGAGCAATTCTATGAAAAGTGTGCATGCGACCCTTGAAAAATGCTTGCGTTCAGCACAACATTCAAATCATTGTAAAAGTGCGCCAAGATATGTTGAGTACTCTGGGTGAACTTTACTCCTCATGCGTATATTTTATACAAATGACATATAATCATACCTTTGCAAAAGTGCGCCAAGGCTATCAGAAACTTGGGCACACATTTATAAAAAATCACAAGCTGCGCACATTTGAGCGTTCAACCTCGTCAATCAAGAGAAAGTGCACCAAGCCTTTGTTGGCACACTAATTCATTTTTTTGAGTATTCTTGATAGGTGAGCCTTGACTTTGGCATCATCTCGACTGTCGTATTCTCGAATGTCATGTCTCAACTGTTGTGCCATACTTTGAGACATATGTTTTATCTTTTAGTAGACCTTCATATGCTGATTTGTGTGCCAAATCTCCCTGCTGGCATACTTGGTAAAAGTGCGCCAAGTTCATAGCTTGTGTATTTTCATTATTGTGTGCCAAACTTTCCTATTGGCAAGATTGATGAAAGTGTGCCAAGACCCTGGCTCGCGCACTTCTATTATTGTGCACCAAGGTTCTAGAAATGCGCTTTAGTATCATTTATGCACCATCTTTGCTCGGAGCACTTTTTGTATCAAAGTGCGCCAAAACTGTCCGGGCTTGTGATTTGTGCGCAAATGCTGTTTTTGGTCATTTGTATGCCAATACAATTTTTGGCCATTTGTGCACTAATGTTATTTTTGGCCATTTGTGTGCCAATATTATTTTTGGTCATTTGTGCGCCAATGCAATTTTTGGCCATTTGTACGCTAATGCTATTTTTGGCCATTTGTGCGCCAATGCTGTTTTTAGTCAATTGTGCGCCAATAGTGGTTTAGGCCCATTATGCGCGGATGATTTATTTTTTTGTCTAATTATGCGCCAACCCTAAATTATTGATTTATGCGCATGTATGCCATTATTCTTTTGTTAGTAATGCTTAGCACTTGATGTTCTCTGGTTCTCTTTTATCCAGTTATTTTAGTTAATTCTGATTATTTCCTGAACGTGACATTCTTGATATGGATCTTGATTTCCTGAAATGAGCTAAGTGATTATACACTATAATTGAACTCATGAATCTTGACATGGCACTGATAAACCCTGATACTCCTGGATCCTGATACTTCTGATAGTGGCTCGACGAAGCACACTCATGACTTGAGAATTTCTGAACTGTCCTGATCAAGGCTATTAATATCACCTATATTGCATATCATGTATCCCCGTGGTTAATTTTGATTGTGCTTGTCAAGTTATTGTCATATCTTGTATTATGTCTAAGGCGGATTCCTGAGCACCACGGTCGAGAATCCTTGATAATTGCCCAGGTTAATAACTAGAATAATAATCTAGAAAGCATATAGAGAGATTTTTGGGCTACATACAATTTCGATATCCCAGTGACACCTGATAGATTTGGAGCTCTCCGTTGTGAGGGGCACACTTCCAGCACATAGTCGAGTATTGCATTACCTATAAACTACTATACCTGATTTAATTATACTATGTATCCTTACGCCTGGATAATCGGATAGTCTACATGACATATGGCTGTAAAAAATCTCAAATTGTATGTATTAGTAACTAGGACTGTGATAGCCCTAGTTAGCCAATGATATCAAGCCGTAGGGCATGATTGGTCGTGATTGCTTGATTTCTAGTCTAGTCCTATCTTGATTTAATTAACAACTGATCCAGAAATGGTAACCGGAGTATTGATTCCAAATATCCTTATTTAATTACTCCAGAACTATTTAAATATTATATTACCTACCATTCTTACTGATTTGTTTGTATGTTGGATTTAGTTCATAAGTTTGGCTTTCTTGTGGTACTTGTTGTTTGGGATCTGACCCCACTGATTTTGCATGGCCAAATTTTGGAGCAGGATCGCAGGATCTTTCGTACTTTCCTCCTCAAGATGGTGAACATGAGGAGCACCCGAGGATATTAGTGGATTTTTTTTTCATCACCCACCTCATCTTGTACATTATAATTTTAAGACGTTTAGCCATCGATCACGTGTTTAGCTCGTGTTCTGGGACCTTGATATCCTGTCTAAGGGCCTATATATAAAGAATATTCTGGACTATTGCTATAGCTAATCATATAATATTGTACTATGCTAGTTTTTTATTTTAGTAACTAGCTTCATGATCATCTGTGTATGTATAGTTTGAGATGCATTACTATTATATGTTTGGTGATCATATATCTTGTAACTTATTTCTTGCTTGAGATTGAGACACCTAGGATTTCTTGATCTAGAAATAACTGTTGGATTGTAGAGTAAACTCTCACATGTCTAGACAGCCGTGACTGTATATCGAGGTATAGGGTACTCTGGTATACGTAGCTGGCTTTGTCTGCCCCTGCTCTCCAGTATTCTGGTTCTGGGACGTGACATACGTGCTATGTGGCATTCGACCAAAGACAACAATTCTTTATTTATGCGACAGAGACAGTGACCTTGGAAGCATGTGACAAAGGTAACATATTTAAAAATATGCGACATGGTTCTAGGCTCATAGGTCATTCTGATACAATATTAAGAGATGCGCTGTTTCAAAAGATGTCAGTGCTTACGTCAGCATAATAATTACTTTTGTCAGTATAAAACTATGCAGTTCCATGTGTCTCCATGTGTCAAAGCTTTCATGCGACATCCTCATCCATGAGATAAGCCATGTCACGCGATAACAATTATTATACAGCTGGCAATGACAGGTATGAAGACGAAGAGACTATGCATAATAAATGCATTAATGACACATATGTTACAATGACAACCCGTATTAATTTGAGTTTTTAATCGTTTGTAACGCATGACACGTGTCAAGTCGACCAGGTTATGTGCATAAGTTCGGATCCGTATTATGCACCACATTTATTGCAAGTCTATACGACAAGCTAAACCTTATGTGGTAGAGTCAAAAATTAGTAACTTTTCATATTCAGACGCATATAACATTACAATGTGAATGACTATAAATATCTAGAACATGTGCTTCCCAAACGATCGAAAGCAAAATACTTTTGAGCCAATTTGCTATCCTTTTTGCCAGTGAGCTGAGAGTTAGTGAATTTTCAATCTTTGCCACAAGATAGTCAATGGAGTAGAGAAGTCATTTGTGACTTGATCTCCATTTCTCAGTATTAGTGAATTTCCAATCTTTTCCAATCTTTGTTGATTTGCAATCAAGTTTAAATACTTTTTGTAATAGAAATAAGCTATTTTGATGTTGTTGTGAGAATTTTGAGATATTTAAATCAGCACCAGAAAGATGAGTGATATTTTGGAAGCACAACAATATTTTATAGGTGTATAGTTTTACAGATGCAGACTGGGCTAGTTGTATCGCAGATAGGAGATCGACATCTGGTTATTTTATCTTTGGTGGAGGCAGTATGGTGACGTGGAAAAGTAAGAAGAAGGTTGTAGCATGGTCAAGTGTTGAGGCTATGAACAAAGGCATAGCTCATGAGGTTTGTGAGCTTTTGTGACTAAGAAATCTCTTACGAGATTTGGGATTTAAACTTAAAGGTACAACGAAGTTGTACTATGACAATCAGACAGCTATTAAGATATCATAGAATCAAGTGCAACATAATCTCACTAAGCATGTGAATGTTGATCGTTATTTCATAAAAAAATAGTTATATGCGTAACTTATTAGATTTTCTTTTGTTCCTACTGAAGAACATATGGCATATGTTCTTACAAAAAATATTTCTAAGAAAATCTTTTATGACTCACTGGACAAATTGGACATGGTCAATGTTTATGCTCCAACTTGAGGAAGAGTGTTAGCGTGAGTCATGATAATATTTGTATATGGTAGAAATATATTTTGTTTAGTACTTACCATATATGAATACCATAATATATATTAGTATTTGTATATGGTAGAAATATATTATATTTTAGTATTTATCATATAAGAATACAACCATATTTGATAATAAAAACCCATTTATATAGCCTTCATTGTGAGATAAATAAACATCCAAGAATTCTTTCTCTCAAGCTCTATATTTAACTAAATTTATACAACAATCATTTGATAAATATATTTTGGCACTTTTAGGGAGTATTATTTTTTTACCAAATTACTATTATGCCCCAGACTCAAAAAACACGAAACTAACATGTGACAATGTCCAGCTACGTATCTAGTGGACTTCAGCCTAACTTAATATGTATACGTTGTCTAGAATCAGATCAATTATAAATAATTCTCTATCATAATAAGTCTGTATCTCAATCTACAAAATAAAAATATTAAGAATGAACCCAGTGCGTTAAAGTTGACCAGACCGTAGTAACCGATTCTAAAACCATCAAATATATATATATATATATATATATATATATATATATATATATATATATATATATATATATATATATATATATATATATATATATTATTTATCTAGTGGACTTCAGCCTAACTTAATATGTATACGTTGTCTAGAATCAGATCAATTATAAATAATTCTCTATCATAATAAGTCTGTATCTCAATCTCAAAATAAAAATATTAAGAATGAACCCAGTGCGTTAAAGTTGACCAGACCGTAGTAACCGATTCTAAAACCATCAAATGTATTAGAGTGGATTCTCAATAAAATATATATATATATATATATATATATATATATATATATATATATATATATATATATATATATATATATATATATATAGTTCCGCTCTTATGGTACATTTTGGGGTTATATTTAACGGTAGATTCCGTAGGTATATTTACTACTACGTTGGATTCAAATAATTTCTTTTAATAAATGGTAAAAGAAAGATTTGATTTTATCCTTGGATTCAAATAAATCTTGTCAAAAGATAGATTTAATTCTATCTTAGGATTAAAATAAATATTTTCAATAAATAATAAAAGATAGATTTAATATTAATATTAAATTAAAATTAATACTAAATTATCGGAACACCGCTACGCTATACCGACCGACTAATATTAAAATAAATATTAACATTAACATTAATTTTAATATAAATATTAATTTTAATTGTTAATGTTAACATTAATATTAAAATTAACATTAATGTTAATATTAAAATTAAGATTAATATTAAAATTAATATTAAAATTAATATTAAAACTAATGTTAACATTGACGTTAATGTTAATGTTAAAATTAACACTAAAATTAATATTAATATTAATATTAATATTAATTTTAATTTTAGCGTTAATATTAAAATTAAAATTAAAATAAAATTAATAATAATATTAATGTTTATTTTAACATTAATTTAACATTAATATTAATTTAATATTAATATTAAATCTATCCTTTATAATTTATTTGAAAAGATTATTTTGAATCCTAAGATTGAATTAAATCTTTTTTTTATCATTTATAGAAAAGATTTATTTGTATCCTAATATAGATTTTTTTTTTACCATTTATTGAAAGGAATAGTTTGAATCCAACTTAGTAGTAAATGTACATACGGAACCTACCGTTAAATATAACGAAAATATACCATAAGGTAGGCTTGCATGCCTATTAGAGCGGTACTATATATATATATATATATATATATATATATATATATATATATATATATATGTCCGTGGGGTCGTGACATGTTGGTTACGATGTGAGCTCTTATTTTCTAATCCGGTGGAAAGGACATATATATATATATATATATATATATATATATATATATATATATATATATATATATATAATAAACTATAAGTAGAAAAATGGTATCGGTCTGAGTCATCTATTTCTAGGTTTTGAGCCTATTTCTAGATTTTCGTAACTAGTTTTTGACTTTCAAAAATTTATAAGGACGGTCAAACTAGTTTTTAAAATTCTAAAAAAATTGAGTTATGATCTCCCATATTATATACCTTATTTTTTTTCCAGCACCTAATTCTCACAAAATATAGGTTATTATATTTTTTATAAATTTATTTGATCAAACATGACAACAGATGAGGAAAGAATGATTTCTCTCAAACCACAGATCCGATAGCTCTAAAATTTTGATTACAAACTAACAATATATCCATGAGAGGTATACTAAACTTTTATGGAAAAATACCTATGTAAATAGGAGTTATGATCTTTCAAAGTCGATTAAATTATGAATAGATCAAAACATGAAAGATTGTCTTGCGAGCATCATAAGTAATTCTAAATAAATTATTTTGTTGTTCAAATTTCAGATTCCACTAAACCTAGATGTTAAGTTTGTCATGCCCCAATCCCGAAGGTCCCGACAATGCCCCCGCCGGGCGCGAATCACCGCTCCTCGGCGCTCCCGCGGGGAGCGTATTGGCTTTTGCCATCGGGACGTGATGCCGTGAGAGCCTGGGGTTGCGCCCGCACAAGGCAATATCGTTAAAGTTTGCTATCATCGAATCGAGTAAGCAGCAAAGGGACAGTGTTGCAAGCATTTATCCATCTGAGTATACGGGCAAATCAAGGCACAGGGTTCTCTGAATACAATGGCATCATCCCATACATTATATCCCTTTTATACAAAAGTAACTCAAAGCAATCGATACAGCTCAAGGCATCAAAACCAGATTTTTGGGTCTTGGGGATGAGGCATGCCTATCACTTCCTCGGACGATCCAGCACCTGCGAACAAGTAAACTATTGGTGGGTCAGCACTTTGAAGAAAGTAATGGTGAGTCTAAAATCAACTGAACAGAAGCAACATTCACTAAAACCAACACTAAGTAATTATGTTATAAAATATTACATTACTAGTAATCTTTCTAGTTTTACCTATGTTCGTTACATGCAGCACATGAACAGAGTCATATTATTTCTTTTGGAAACATCTTTAAAAATATAGTTCATATTTGATTCATTCAAGCACACAAGGCAAGCCGATTATTTTACTATCAGGGTGTGCGCAGCATATCTCATGAGCTATATCCAAAGACTCTAGGGATAATGCACTATCTAGGAACTATCCTCTATCAAGCCAACACGATGAACTATCTATATGCTTTTCGGTCCCCGAGAAATTCAGGATCGGTGGCAGTAATCCAGCTAACCAATGACTCATTTATCTGATGTTATTAGCAGCTATGACTCATGGTTGCTCTTCACTATCGTTGTAGCAGCCGTGACCAAGGTTCAACTCTTCACCAATAGCCATTGTCCGACCGATGCGAATGCATGAAATACTATCAGATAAACTCTAGGATGCAAACGAGATGAACCAGCAGACCATCTATCTCTGTGCGGACAAACCGCCCACTCTGAACAAGTTCAAGCATAATATGGTCCTTTCAAAACACAAGTGATCTGAAAACATGTTCAAGCACTCTCTTACTCTTTAGACAAGCATTCAAGTACTCTAGTTAACCAGGTAAGTTCCTTTCAATGACAAGCTATGTGAGTTCTCTTATTAAGCATGCAAAGACAGGTTCTATCATTCTTCTTATAAAACTATCTTCTTAGGCAAACAAGCATTCAAAACTTAGATTCATTATTAAGGCATACAAGAATCAGAGAATGCAGTTCTGCCCACTCACATTGATCAATCGTCTTGTGGATCGGTCGAGAACTCTCCGAGAAGACTTTTTCTCGAGCAAGCAAAGCGATCTCACTTGTACATAGTGCCTACATGGAGCGGGGCACTACAAGGTTTACCAATTTTTTTTGTTTCATTTTGAAATAATGAACGATCTAAGAGTTATTACAAAATTACTAGGGACATACGCTGTTGAAACACATATTTTTGCACGAATATTTTAGGTGTCAAACGAAGTTAATTTCGAAATTGGAAATATGTTTTGAAAATATTATAAGGAGTAGAATATATTTGTAAATTTTAGCAAGAAATTCAATTGTTTGATCCTCGAAAATTACCTCCAAAATCGATTTTTTTTTACTATGGATGCTATTGGAATCTTCCTATCAAAAAAATACCCCTAAAAGGACACCCTAATGCATATATACATAAAGGGGTAATCCAGGTCAAACTTGGGTTTGGCCCGTGGGTGAGGACATGTAGGTCCTCCACGTTGGTGCAGAATTGTGTGATTTTTTGGATTTTTGCTTTATTTTCTTTAATTAGGAGACCTATTTAATAACCAATTTTAGCTTAATTAAATATAAATAATTATCAAGTAAATTCTAAAAATTATGAAAACAATAAAATAAATCTAAAATGATGTTTTAAGCCTACTATAAAATTTTGAGGGTTCAAATTCCTACCCAATATTTTTCTAAATTCCTAAAACCTATAATTAAAAATTATTAAATAGTTTTTTTGCCTTTAGATAATCATAATAAATTATAAAAATTACCAAACTACTTCCATTACTCTTCTAACACAATTTTATGACTTCTAACCCCTCATTAGACCATACTACCTACTATTACACACATAATGTTCTAGTTTTCCAATTTAGAGCTTTTTGGTAACAGATGCTACATATACCCCTATAATTTAGACGTTTATGAATGTTAATTCATGATATTTTTGATATTTTCTAAAAATGACCAAAATATATCTATAACAACTATTTTAAAGGATATTGTGGTCATTTGACACCTAAAATTTATATAAGGGTTAATTTATCCAATTTCATAATACCAATTTTTTTAATCTCTTCTAATACTTTCAATCAACTTTTATTTGGTAAATGAGCTTCTTTTTCGTTGCCATGAAACCACAAGGTCCACTACCTCAATCCGTGTAACCTCGACCGTGGGGGGGGGGTGTGGTTACGGGTACAAGACAATGGAGGGGGAGAGTCTTATCGTCAGAATTGGTCCAATATTTGAAAATACTTTAGCGAAGTTTATAATAAAAATGTTACAGGTCGAGAAAGACTCACATGTGCAACTCGTATTATTAAAATATAATGTAGAAAACTATTTAACTGGACACCTAACAATGGCAGGGGAACACTACGTAGGCATCTAGACAATTGTATCTAGTATGGACCACTTGAGTAAGACAAGGAGCCTAGGACAATCAGGTATGAGGGATGGAGCTCTAAGAAATTTGTATCTTAAAAATGTCTATTTTAATTTATTTTGCTATTAGTATTAGGGAATTATGTAGTCACAATAATTATGTATCAGTTTGAAGAATTAGCTACAATAATTCTTCTGTGCTTATTATTTTATTTATCATTTTCAAATATACACTATTATTGTTAGATAATTATTTTATGTTTGTTGATTTGATTTACTTTTTGCGTTTTGGTTTTAAACCCCTCTTCAAACTTTCTTTGTAGTACTTGCTATAAGGGATTGATCTCTCTGATTTTGTATGGTTAGATATTGTAATCCAATATAAGTGACGATAGATCATCGGACTTGGTTACAATATTTGGCCATACAAAACGAGAGGGGAACACCCTTAATAACAAGTACCACAAAGGAAGCTTGAGTATATGTTGAAAACCTAAATGTAGAACGTAAGTTATATAAAAATACCTATCTAATGAGAATAATAGATATATTAAAAAATTTCTCAATTTAATAAAATTTATTTATTTTTCTTAATTTTTTTGAATAATGAGCTTAGTTTTTTTTATAGTGGCTTGAAACCATCTATTTTTTTTAATAGTAGGCTCAAATAATAAAGGCCCTAATTTTTTTTGAATTTTTTAATAAATTGGTCCAGACCCTATCGGCTGTACCCGAATCAAATCCAGCCCGGTCTAGACCAGATCGGCTCATACCGAGTTTTTGGTTTGCTGGGTTTGAGATTTTGTTCTCCAGTCCATCCATGATTGGTCCAATCTATCCAATCAAATTCGATCAAAATTGGGTCCGGATCGGTAGGACCAAGTTAACTTCATACAATGAACTTCCGCGGGTAGTTTCCTTCGGGGATAAAGACTTTTTACCTCTCGACTAGGGGTGTGCATTATTCTGTTTTAGAGCAAAAATCAAACCTAATCGAATAAGAGATTTGGTTCGGTTTTAAAAAAATTTGGTTCAGTTTTGGTTTTGAGAATACTAAATTTTCTTATTCGGTTTCGGCTTTGGATTTCGGTTTCAGTCCAAAACCAAAACAAGATATTACAATACTATCGTCCCAACCAAGACACAAAATAAATTCATCTTGGGTCTAGAATATCTATATCACCTTGTATTTGTCTTTATACATTAATAATACTGGTAGCCAGTCCCTCAAAGATACGTTAGTTTCATTTCTTCTACACATGCCACACCACTGTACCTAGAATCATCGGTAGTCGTATATATGCTCCTAGTCCTTTGTCTTTTGAGTTCTGACCTCATTCAAGACTGACAATAGGTCCATATTCTACGTAACCGAAAGTCCAAAGCATCTACAAAGTTTATTCCAGATTATATATTTTAACAAAAAAAGTGCAAATAAACCAAAAAATTGAATAAACCGAATAAAATAAAAACCGAACTGATTTAATTCGGTTTGGTTTGGTTTGGTTCGGTTATGGGTCATTTAAGTCATGTTTCGATTTTGCTTATTCAATTTTTGTTCCAATTTGATTTTCAATTATTCAATTCGATTGAAATTGAATTAACCGAATGCTTACCCCTACTCTAAATAGGCATGTGTTTGGAGTATATGCTCATGGCATTTATGTCTACTGTCCCACCAATGTGAAGTTGTCCCGTCGACAGAGTATATAAAAAAAAAGATTTTGGAAGCAACATCCTCCATGCTCTCAAAAGTAAAAATGTTCCAATACCACGAAACTTCTATTTATACAATTTGGCTGGGAGGATCAAGATATATACAATCGTACACTCCGTTGAGGTCCAGTCTAAATTTGATAAATTTTGGAACTCAAATATGGTCAAATATTTGAGTTGATATAATTTAAAAATCTATTTTAAATGTAAGATTTGATTATATTTCAAATTTATATCAAATATTTAATTTAACCATATTTGGATGTCCATAATTGGTGTTGGTGTTGGACTATTTTAGGTGGAATATGATTCTTATTTTAAGGTTTTCTATTTAGAAAATCATATTATGACCTAAAATATAATTTTTTTATCCTATAAATATAGGAGGAGGGTGGAGGCACAAAGTAGAGCACAAGTTGGAGATTACTCCGCATCTAAGAGGGAGTCGATTGCAAATGGGTCGAGGGACCTCTTTCTTGTCGGAGAAAACCTCTTTGCCAAAGAGACACCATAGGGGGGGAGCCCAATGAAAGAAGCTGGATCCTCTTGAACGTACCCGTGCTTCCTTCCGCCGCTCGCAAGCTCGCTACACCTACCAGCTGCAACAAGGGCAACAAAAGCACTTTTCGTTTTAATCGGTCAGGCACCAGCCTTCCCTCTTTTCACTAGCTAGCAACAACAGGACAGAAAGCAGCAACTACCAGCTGCAACTGGACAGCCAGCAATAATCGTTGAATTACATTCGGTCAGCACCCTGGCATTAGCAGTCTCAAATGAAGGTTGCTCGTCCATAGAAAATCTAAGAGAAAGTCCATGCTTTGCTCTTAGGACTTCGCCATCCAAGACAGGAGAAAGAAAAAGATCTTATCGAGGAGTCATTGCCTTCGCTCAGGAAGATTGCTACGGGTTGGTGAGTGATTTTAATTTTAATCTCCTTCTTTTTTTCTTGATTGTGGTGAGAGGGTTGAATCTATTAGGGCAAAGGGTTCAATATTAGTTTTGTCAATCTTATAATTTTACCTGAGTTATAAATATTGGGATTTGTCCAGGTGACGTAGTCACCGCCATATACTTGTCTTTATCTGTACTTGGTGTTCGTTAGATAGGGGTTGGTTATCTCAGGTGGGTTGGCCTAAAGTTTTTAATGCGGGTACTCTCAGACACAGTGTCAGAACGCTTGTAGGACGTGTCCAATTTCTAACATCTGGTATCAGAGCTACTGGTTTTGGTTCTGGCAACTATGTTTACAGAGCAGATGAATACCCATATGATCATACTCACATGAAAGAATTAGGCAATTTAGAAGCCAATGATGGAGGATCTACTTTGGTGCAAGGACTTGCATAGTCCGTTGGAGGGCGACAACGCTAAGCTATCAGACAAAGCTGCTGAAGACTGGAAACGACTGGATCGGAAGGCTGTTGGATTCATTCGCCAATGGCTGGTTGACTCAGTGTTTCACCACGTGTCCATGGAGAGTTTGACAAAAGCATTATGGAAGAAGCTGTATTCGCTGTACGATAGAAAAAAGGCTGGCAATAAGGCATTTTTGATTCGCCAACTCATCAACTCGAAGTACACGAAGGGTGCACCGGTGGCACAATATCTGAATGAGGTTCAGGGCATCATCAATCAGCTGTCTGCGATAAAGATGGTGATTGATGATGAGCTTCAGGCCCTTTTGTTTTTGAGTTCTTTGTCAGAAAGCTGGCAGACGTTGGTGGTGTCGGTGAGCAACTCCACGCCTAGTGGAGTTGTCACGATGGAGGCAGTCAAAAGCAGCTTGTTGAACGGAAAGATCCGACATAAGAAAGTAGAATCGTCACAGGAGTCCATTCTGGTATCTTCATATGGGAAGGGAAGACCCAAGTCACAAGTGAGGACATAGGGAGTTCTCGGGATCTTGCGACTATGGACCATAATGTAGGCTGCTATCACTGTGGCGAAAGGGGTAATATAAAGAGGAACTGCATGGAGCTCAAAGCTGAGAAGGCTAAAGGAAAGGATAATCAGGAGGATCTCATGTCTATGGAAGATCTTATCATAATAGCAACCAACGCAGAGGAACCTTGTGGCATGTGTCATGATGGCGTTTGGGTCATGGACACGGGGGCGTCGAATCAGGCCACTCCATATAGGAGGATATTCGCGTCATACCACGATGGCAGATTTGGACGTGTGAATATGGAAAACAAGGGGATGGCTAAAGTTGTAGGCATCGGTGATGTGCACTTGACAATGGAGCTTGGTGAGAAGCTCGTTCTCAAGGATGTGCGACATGTATCGAGTTTGCACTGTCATGCCCCGATCTCGAAGGTCCCAACAACGCCCCCGCCGGATGCGAATCACCACGCCTCGGCGCTCTTATGGGACGTATAGTCGTTTTCCATCGTGACGTAATGCCGTACGAGCCTAGTGTTACGCCCGCACAAGGCAACATCGTTAAAGTTGTGGCTATCATCGAATCGATCGAGTACGCAGCGGAAGGACAGTGTTGCAAATAATAAATCCATCTAAGTATACGGGGCAAATCAAGGCACGGGGTTATCTGAATACAGTGGTATCGTTCCATATATTATGTCCCTCTATATGAAAGCAGCTCAAGATATCGATATGACTCAAGGCATCAAAACCAGATTTTTTGGGCATGGGGATGAGGCACGGCTATCGTTTTCTTGGACGATCCAGCACCTGCGAACAAGTAAACTACTGGTGGATCAGCACTTTGGAGAAAGTACTGGTGAGTCTAAAATCAACGAACAGAAGCAACATTCACTAAAACTAACACTAAGTAATTATGTGATAAAATATTATATTACTAGTGATCTTTCTAGTTTTACCTAGGTTCATTATATGTAGCACAAGAACGAAGTCATATTACTTCTTTTGGAAATATCTTTGAAAACAGAGTTCATGTTCAATTTAATCAAGCACACAAGACAAGATGATATACTAATCAGGGTGTGCGCATCGTATCTCGTGAGCTATACTCAAAGACTCTAGGGATAATGCAGCATCTAAGAACTATCCTTCTATCAAGAAAACATGATGAACTATCTATATGCTTTCGTTCCACGAGAAACTCAGGATCAGTAGCGGTAATCGAACTAATCAATGACTCTTTTATCTGATGCTATTAACAGCTGTGACTCATGGTTGCTCTTCATTAACATTATAGCAGCCGGGACCAAGGTTCTGATCTTTACTAATAGCCATTGTCCGACTGATGCGAATGCATGAAACACTATTTGTGGTATCCCGTTCCCCCTATTCGAGGAGCGCGGCTAAGAAATACAAATCGCTATCATTCTATCAGGATAGATTAAATCAAGATCTTATCCTCGTTATGGATTTGCTTCCTCAGAATTGATTCTCATAGCCATTGGACCATGCCCTGAGGATGGACTTAGCGGCAGAGTCAAGAGGGACCTCTCCGCTGCAAGTTTTCTTGCCTAGTTTTCGCTGTCGTTTTATTGCTTTCGTGCTTTTGAGTTGATTTTTGAATTTTTGTTTTTCTTAAACGATTTCGATAGATTTTATTGCTTTCATTCTTTGAATTGTATTCCATTTCGAGCTTGAAAAAAGTAGAAGAGATATTGATCAGCTGTTCATAGCAATGCAGGTGATCGTGCAGTAGACGTCGTGCGAACAGAGTCTTGAAGCACCTCTTTCCTTTCCTTTCCTTTCTTTAACCAACTTGTGAGTGGCTATATTTGATTCAGTTGACCCTTCTTCCAAGTCTTCACATCTAAAATCTTGTATTCTTGCTTATTCCGATCAAATGATACCAAAATAACTAAAAGATGTCAATATAAAAAGAAATAGACTTGGACTACTTTATGCTTGTCAATTAACTTGTGAACGGTTACCCTATTACATGCTAGTTCATTTAGAATATTCCTCCTATGATTTAATTTTAATTAGAATGTATACTTCTTTTATAGATTGTGCTATGTATAGAACATACATTGCTATGCAATAAACTGATTAGGGAGACTATGTAAAATGAATCATGTCTTGCTATTTGTCTTATGCTCGTATTGCCTTAACTGCATAGATTGATAACTTAATATTAGACATCGTTAGTCACGGAAAACTGTGCACAAGGTTTCAGGTTCCTACAGACGGTCGCCGGGGTACTAGGACCGATCCGAACGGAACGATCCGTATAGTCATCCGTATTAGCGGAAATGACATGTAGCGGGGGCTCTCCACCTGCTTTGCATACCCTTCCGTCTTGAGACTATAACTCGTCCTTTATTGTATTATGCCAGTGATCCTCTCGTATATTTAAACCTGTGCAAACTAACTTGTGTCTTCGTGGCAGGGAAGGACATGGTAAGTATTGTACAGGTAGTTTAGACGGAAAGGTAAAAGTTACCGAACGGTGGCATATTTATTTCTGTAAAGTTGTATATCTAATGCTTGCTCATAAAATAAACTAAGGGAAGATAGAAAGATCACAAAAATAACTTGCATGCTTCACATAAATAACTTATGATTTGGTATAGTTGGGTTAGCTTGCCTTCACCAGTGCATTTTGATGTACTGACCCTCGTTGCAACAGGTTTCCTGCACCAAGGAGATCCTGTACGAACCTAAAGCGGCTTCCCATTCCAGTCCACCAACTGGCATGTCCTGATCGTGCCTTAATAGAAGTATTTTGAAGACCCAGGAGCTCGTCCATAAATTTATGTAGTTCCGTAGGAAGGCAATAGCTTCGCCAGAAGGTCTTTAACAAGTTTAAAGTTTTAGTAAAGGGATGTAATATACATGACAACTATCTCATTTTGAGTCCACTTTTGTAAGCCCGTGCAGCAATTAACCGACTCATTCAAGAGTTTGTAAACGATATTATTTATCAATAAAGAGAACTTTTCCATGTTTCAATATTATGTTTCAATTATCTACGTACTCTGAATATGTGCTCGTTATATAAAATACCTTAGCCTTGTGCAGTATGCAACCTAGGCACGCACAACATCACGCCCAGGGGACGACTATCGATTCCACAAAATTAGGGCATAACATATTGGTATCAGAGCACAGCTTCAAGTTCCTTTGACCCTCGAGTCAGAAAAGTTTCTTTAACGATCTATTTTCTATGCGAACTCCTGAACTCGTTAGGCCAAAATGAGATATGTTCCATACAATGAGTCTATAATATATTATGAACCTGATATAAGTTACCTTCTTTTGAAGGAATGACTCAAGCGCAAGCATCGGCGCTAGCACAATGAGAGGTACAAGACTAAGAAAGTAGTTCCGGTACCTCAGAAAGTTCTCGAAGCCAGTGAGCCATGCCTCATGTTGACCCAATTGAGCAAATGATGCGGATGCTTGAGGCTAGCCAACAGAGGGATGAGTCTCATTATGAATGAGCCGAGAAGCGCACGGAAGAATGACAGAGCAAGTTCGAAGGCAATCTAGAAGCCCAATTTACAGTCCAACAAAAGCAGGTAGATACCCTGTAATAGATTATTCAGACCTTAGCATCCAACCATTTCAAGTTTGTAAGCTCATATTTACCTGATACGATGAGTCGTGCCAGGCGATTTGAAGGCTGTGACCTGCCATCAATGTGCACGTGGTCGTTCCTCAGTACCAGATGATGCGGAAAGTTCTCAACCATATACTTTCTCTTGAACCATAGTATCCTCCAGTTGTTGCGGCACTGTGCATACTTCCAATCACAAGCGCCATAGCGACACGGAAGTAAACACCGATCCAAAGTGACCAAATAATGACGATCAACAAAGAGGAAACCCATGGCCATACTATAATTTCTGTAGGAAACCAGGGCACACCACCACCAACTGCCACTTCAAGAACAAGTTATGCTTCAACTGTTGTGGCGAAGGCCACATAGCTAAGGACTGTCTGATCCCCTCCAAGCTTCGCCCTCAACATCCAAATTTAGCCTCAGCACCT
The DNA here is from genome assembly GCA_036927795.1 of Iris macrosiphon. Lineage (NCBI taxonomy): Eukaryota > Viridiplantae > Streptophyta > Magnoliopsida > Asparagales > Iridaceae > Iris > Iris macrosiphon. The sequence goes on from JAYESA010000319.1 coordinate 149,318, forward strand.
CAGGCCAACCGAGCCGCGCTCCAACAAGAGTGTCATCAAGCTCAAGGCCGGGTGTACACTATGACACAGGAAGAGGCCCTAGCATCGGACACCGTTGTGTCAGGTATATTGCTTTTCAATAATATACCTTCACGTGTGCTATTTGATTCTGGTGCAACGCATAGCTTTATATCCACAAATTTTGTCATGAAAAACTATATAAAAATGACACCATTATATTTAGACCTTAGTGTTAGCACCCCATCGGGCACAAAAATATCTATCCGTTCAGTATGTCAGGGCGGTCACGTCTGTATTGGGGGAAGGAAACTCTCGCTAAATATTTTAGTCCTAGATGTTCAGGATTATGACATCATCTTGGGGATGGATAGGCTCGGCGGTTGCTCTGCAACTATCGAATGTACAGAGAAACGAGTCATCTTTCGCCTACCTAGAAAAGCTGAACTCTGTTACACAAGTGGTCCAGCAACAGATGCGTCCAGGGCCTGCATGGTGATTTCGACGATGTCTGCTCGGCGGATGCTACACTCTGGATACGAGGGATACTTAGCATCGGTTTGGGACACGTAGCTGAATTACGCAAACGTTGAGTCTTCTTCCGTTGTGGCAGAGTTTCCTGATATGTTTTCGAGCGAACTATCCGTCATGCCACCTGGCCGAGAGATCGAGTTCACCATTGATACATTCTCAAATACTCAACCGATTTCTAAGGCTCTGTACAGAATGGCCCTTGCTGACCTAAAGGTGTTAAAGTGCCAACTACAAGAACTACTAGACTGTGGATATATTCGTCCGAGCGTGTCTCCTTGGGGAGCGCATGTGCTCTTTGTAAAGAAGAAGGACGGAACGTTATGATTCTGTATCGACTATCAGGAGCTAAATAAGGTTACTATCAGAAACAAGTATCCCCTGCCTAGGATATATGACCTCTTTGATCAGTTGTAAGGAGCATCATTGTTCTCTAAAATTGATCTTAGCTCTGGTTACCACCAATTGAAGATTAAGCCAAAGGACATGCCGAAGTCAGCATTCCGAACCCACTATGGCCATTATAAGTTTTTCTGTTATGCCGTTTGGATTGATGAATGCCCCTAGCACTTTTATGGATTTAATGAACCGTGTATTCTGATCCTTTCTCGACAAATTTATGGAAGTTTTCATAGAAGACATCTTAGTGAACTCAAAGAATAAGGATGAACACACATGACACCTGCGGATGGTGCTTCAAAATCTTCGAGACAATAAGTTGTACGCAAAGCTAAGTAAGTACGAGTTCTGGTTAGACAACATATCTTTTCTTGGGCACATTATTTCCGCAAAGGTTATCTCAGTTGACCCGAAGAAAGTAGAAGTCATCGTGAAGTAGAAAATGCCTGAGTCAGCTAGCGACATACCGAGTTTCCTTGGTCTAGCAGGCTATTATAGGAGATTTATAAAAGATTTTACAAGAATTGCCTCGCCTCTGATTCATTTCACTCTGAAGGGATTAACGTTCGCATGGACGAACGAATGTAAAGCTTCATTTATGGAGTTAAAGCAGTGACTTGTCTCAGCACCAATTCTTACCCTTCCGGATGGACACGATGATTTTAAGATCTATAGTAACGTCTCAGGAAAGGGTTTGGGATGTGTCCTTATGTAGAGGGACAAAGTGATAGCCATTGCGTCGAGATAGTTAAAGCCTCACGAGAAGAACTATCTAACGCACGACCAGGAGCTTACGGCGGTTGTGTTCGTACTGAAGTTGTGGAGGCATTACCTCTATGGTGCGCCGTGCGAGATCTTTACGGATCATAAAAGTCTAAAATATCTCTACACTCAGAAGGATCTAAATCTATGGCAATGACGATGGCTTGAACTCCTTAGCGACTTTGACTTGATGATCAGATACACACCGGGCAAGGGTAACGTTGTAGCTGATGCACCGAGTCGAGTGTTCGTTGGGAGCTTGGCTATCAATGACAGGCTATGACAGGATCTTGTAGGTTTGGACATTACACTTAAAATCAGATACAAAAAGGGGGCGCAAGTGGCTCAGTTACACCTCGAACCAGACTTATTAGAAAAAGTACAGTCCGTTCAGAAAGACGACCTATTTCTCAAAAAGATGCGAAGTCTTATCTCAGCAGGAAAGGCAACCGACTTTACGGTAAGTACGAACGAAATGATACGGGTAAAGAAAAGATTGTGCATTCCTAACGATGCAAATCTTAGAAAGAATATACTCACTGAAGCCCACTATGCAAGTTACTCTTCACATCTAGGTAGTACAAAGATGTATATAGACCTTCGTATAACATTTTGGTGGCACGACATAAAAAGAGATATGGCGCTGTTCGTGTCGCAATGCATGACTTGTTAGAGGGTAAATGCCGAGCACCAGAAGCCGGGAGGAGTGATGCAGAACCTTGCTATATCGGAGTAGAAATGGGAACACATAACGATGGATTTTATTGTTGGTTTGCCAAAGACACAACGGGAGAACGATGTCGTCTGTATCATTGTCGATCGACTCACCAAGTCAGCTCACTTTCTACCTATCAAAGTTACTTGGAGTTCCGACCGCCTGGCTCAGATCTACCTAAACTAGATTGTTCGACTCTATGGCATGCCCGTATCTATTATCTCCGATCGAGATGGACGATTCTTATCATGCTTCTGGGAAAGCCTTCAGTCAGCAATGGGGACGAAGTTGAAGTTCAAGTTCAAAATGATAACTCTCGAAATAAGTCCCAACGAGAACGGTTATCCTGCGGGAGCGCCGACGTGGTGATTTTACGTACGGCGGGGATGATCGAACTCACGGGAATATGTTTGATGATTACTCCAAACGAACTCGATGAATGAAACGTATCAAGATGGAATAGACTTGAGTTTGAATATTTGAAACTAGTTTCTTGAGGAATGAAAGAAGTAGACTATGGATTTACCAAACGGTAACATAGAAGTTGGATGATTTTCTAGACGAATATTAATCACTACATAAATAGACTTGACTCGATGGATTATATATATATATATATATATATATATATATATATATATATATATATATATATAAAACTTGAATGGAGGAAAGGAAAATGATAAGGTGTTTCGATCGTGCCGAAGAAAACTATAATACTCAAACATTCTTGTCTTGTGCGAGCGTAACTCTATGCTCGTGCATGCGTCACGCCCGGGTTAGGACAATTATCCAGCGGGAGCATTGATGTGGTAATCTCACATCCAACGAGGGTGATCGAACTTGCGAAAGACCAGAGCGTGATAACTAATGGATCATCTTGACTTTGGTTTGACACATTAAGACAAATTTGGAATACATGTGATCAAAAATGTTTTGTGGATAAGTTAGCCTAGAACCTGGAATAAATCACGCTTGATAGTTTCGTGAACGAAGACGTGAATCAGGTTGGATGACTTGAACTTATAAACAAAAATGTTTAGAATTGAATCTTGGCTTGGTGGACTAGACTTGGTATGGATAGAGATTCAATCAAAACATGTTTGGAGAGATAGACTATGCAAATCATAAAGCTTGCCCTGCAACTTGGATATATTATGGATTTTACTGAACGAACTCGAACCCCCATACAAACGAACGTATTATAGAGAGTAGAAAAAATCTGTGCTCGATGTTTAGAAATCTGAGTGAAACGAGCTTGGGTAGAATACCCCGTATAAATGAACAATGGTTTGATCTTAGTAATTGGGGCGATCATCGTGCAACAAATTTGCACGATGTATCGTGTGCTTGAACTTGTACCTATGACCTTGTGAGCTGACCTAACAATTAGGCAGGCGACCCTGTGCCGAGTGAATGAGCATATGTTACCGATTTTACCATATTGCTTGAATAAGCTATAGAACTGGGGAAACAAGACTTAGGGTTAGACATGGGAGCGATAACGTGCGTTGTGTTTGACCCGAACGGAGGAACGCTAGTTGGTGAATCAGATAGATCATGCTTAACAGTATTACAAATCTTGAATTGGGTTGGAATGGTAATGACTTGGAAATTGATTGACCCTGTTGGAAGTATCCTCGTGATTCATAAAATGAACCCTTGAGATTTTCGCAAGTAGCCTGTCCGATTTGACTATCTCTAAGTTTGGTTGAATGCATATGTTTGAGGGACGTCTTGAACGTATGCACGATCCAAGACTCAATGATATGTGAAACTCGAGTGCTAAGAGTTCACTATCGCTAAGTTGGTTGACATGCATATGTTTGAGGGACGCTTTGAGTATGTGCACGATCCAGACTCGCGATATGCTGATCTCAAATACTAGTACAAGTGAATATCCTGACGAACAAGTATAACGACTTGTATAAGTTTGCCTCAGACTTAGACCGTTAATCAAGATCGATTGAAATATACTTCGCGTTAAGAAACATGTCCCGCGCTAAGGCGCAAATGAGCTCGACTCAGCATACGCGTAACACGGCATAAGGATCGAGTAGGAGATTATGTTTAAATGGATTTAGTGGTACCGATTGCTACGCTTGGGATATATTCCATAATGCGATAGAATGGCCTGCGTTTAGTAAGTCTTGAGGACGAGACTTTTTCTGAGTGGTGTATGATGTAACACCCCATTCCGCTCAAGCGGACTGCCGATTCAAACGGCAAAAGTGCAACGTCCCGACCCGCTTGGTTTCAGCGAGAATACTCGTTTAAGGCAAGAGGATTCCCAGACTTGGCCTTACAGGAGTTCCGGCTTAGTCTTTCAAAGGCTCGCTCGGAGTATCCCTCGACCAAGGCAAAACATCGCTAAGGTGGGTGGCTACGGTGAACTTGTCTTTGCTTATCCAGCACACTTAAAATATGGAACGATACATGCTAGTCACTAGGTGAATCACCCACTGAATGCTAATAAGAATAAAGCATACATAGCTAAGGGAATAATCCCAACTTGTATTGCTTGTGTTAGAATATAGAAATAAAATATTGCTTATGATCAGACCTTCGCATGCTACCTTTGCCTTGTACAACTAGACCCACAATGCCTCGAGTAAAATAATATGTATATGCTCTTCTTAGTACATTGTTTACTTGTTTATACTGCAAGACCCTAAATGATGTCGCTCGGTAAGTCCCTTCACGGTTTTACTCCTCGGTTCACCTTTGGGCCCGAGCAAACGTAAACGCTTATGTTTCCATAAAATGCATGCTTGCCTACTTATATATTAACTTAAAATATTGCCTCGATCCAGTACTTGTCATATAAATTATGCCACAATCAAGTAACAATATCGTGTATCGTGCATGCATCTTGTTAGCCAGAAGACTATCGAATAGTCCTTTTTGTGCAATATGAACCTGCAAGTATCCGGGACCGTTAGGTCGCCAAGGTAATTCCTGAACTAGGGGAACGCATCATGTCAAGTCACATCTGAACATAAATCATGGATTTTTATGTCAACTTGTGTGAAATTCATAACAAATGAACCACTGAGTCAGGAACGACCTGGGATGGCTTATAGCGAGGATCATGACCTGCGTCTACAACTATTTTCGTTTACTCAGAATAATGAAAGAACAAATAAAATAACTCATTCAGTCGTGGATGCTTGTACACAAACTTGATTTCCTCGGACAGGGCGCCGGGGCACCAGAACCGATCCGGCCTAGGGGGAGATCCAGTAGTCGCGCTAGTTTTTTCTAGCACGGATAAGTTCGATCGGTTGCCAGGGCATCGGGACCACCATCTTATTGTGACTATGTCCATAATAGCTATGCCAGCGACTCTTGTGCATATAGATAATCATACTCGCTTAGCGGCAATCCGCGTGCGAGTTATTATATTGCATCTATGAATCTGAATTCAAGTATCTTGATAAAAAGATCAATGAATCTGAGAATTATCCCTGAATCTGAGTAACAAGTATATTTGAGTTCCATAATTTAAAAGAAGAACTAGTGCACCTGACTTAGAACCCGCTCGTAGAACACTTGTGTTTGCGTATGCTATTTGCCCCTAGATTTCAGTATTACTTGTGCTTGAATTAACTTGGTTTGTCTGGGACAAGGAAGGTCAAATGGTAAGTTGGTAAGTCTCGCTGTATTTCCTCTTATGTTGTACGGTGCACTGCCACACGAGTTAGGCTATTCAATCTTTGCCATGAAACTGATCCTAAGGCAACTAGAAAGATAACAAAATAGTTGGTGCACGGAACCTATTTGATGTGTTTGGATTTATCGAGCGGGCGAGTAGCCTCCCCACCAGTGCATTCATATACTGATAACCCACCAGATTGCTTGCAGGGTGCAGGAGAATCTCGTTCGGTGCGGATGCCTCCTTCGTGCGTGCTAAGGCGTGGAGTTTACTCTGGAGCCTTGGAGCGCTATGACTGAAACTGAAGCACATATACAAGACATAATATTGGAACATCGCCTATATATTATTCCATAAATATAGCCACTTGGCACGCTTTTACTGTTTCATAGAGAGAGAGGCTTGAGCGACTTGTAATCTCGGCTATACGTCGCCTGTAATACTTGTTCAATATAAATAAAGAATTTGATTTACTTCTACTTGTGTTATTCAATGCTTCCGTTATTGACGACTCAGTGAACCTGTTACCAATCGCTTATGCGTTTAAAATTCTACTGCACTCGAACAATCTGTGCGACTCTATGGCTTAGACCTTTCACCGCCAGCCAATGAACCACGGCCTTGTACGGGCGTGGCTCACGCTCGTGCGGCATCACGCCCAGATGGGTCAAGCGATCGTCCCGCGGGAGCGCTGGCATGGTAATTCTGGCCTAGCGGGGACGGACGATTAGCCTACGGAAGATCGGGGCGTGACACGGACCTTGGATTACAAAGAGAAGCTGCTTCGAAGTTGTTCGGTTTCTCTCGTGCGCGTGCTTTGGCAAAATCATTCGGTCGAAGAATCGACTTGGGAGCTTGAGTCTGAGATTTAGGAAAGGTTCTCTTTATTGTTTCATAGTGGTAGGTTCTATTCCTAAGTTTCATGGATGAAACTTCCTATTAGTTGGTTAGGATGTGGTGCCCCGTTCCCCCTATTCAGGGAGCGCGGCTAAGAAATACAAATTGGTATCGTTCGATCGGGATAGATTGAATCAAGATCTTATCCTTGTTATGGATTTGCTTCTTCAGAATCGATTTCCATATTCGGTAGACCGTACCCCGATGATAGACTTAACGGCAGAGTCAAGAGGGACCTCTCCGCTGTAAGTTTTCTTACCTAGTTTTTGCTGTTGCCTTGTTGCTTTCGTGCTTTTGAGTTGGCTTTTGAATTTGTATTTTTCTTGAACAGTTTTGATAGATTTTATTGCTTTCGTTCTTTCAATTATATTCTATTTCGAGCTTGGAAAGAGTTGAAGAGGTATTGATCAGCTGTTCGTGGCAATGCAGGTGATCGTGCAGTAGACGTCGTGCGAACGGAGTCTTGAAGTACCTCTTTTCTTTTCTTTTCTTTCTCCAACAAACTTGTGAGTGGCTATATTCGATTAGTTGACCCTTCTTCCAAGTCTTCATATTTAAAATCTTGCATTCTTGCTTGTTCCGATCAAACGATACCAAAATAACTAAAAGATATCAAGATAAAAAGAAATAGACTTGGACTACTTTATGCTTGTCAATCAACTTGTGAACGGTTACCCTATTGCATGCTAGTTCATTTAGAATATTCTGCCTATGCTTCAATTTTAGTTAGAATGTATACTTCTTCTGTAGATTGTGCTATGTATAGAATATACCTTGCTATGCAATAAACTGATCAGGGAGACTATACAAAATAAATTATATCTTGCTACTTGTCTTGTGCTCGTGTTGCCTTAACTGCATAGATTGATAACTTAATATTAGACATCGTTGGTCACGGACAACTTGTGCACAATATTTTAGGTTTCTGCGGATGGTCGCTAGGGAACTGGGACCGATCTGATCTGGACGGAATAATCCGTATAGTCGTCCGTATCGGCAAAAATAGCGTGTAGCGGGGGCTCGCCACCTGCGTTGCATACCCTTCCGTCTTGAGACTATAACTCGTCCTTTATAGCATTATGCTAGTGACCCCCTCGTATATTTAAACCTGTGTAAGCTAACTTGTGTCTTCGTGGCAGGGAAGGACATGGTAAGTATTATGCAGGTAGTTCAGACAGGAAGGTAAAAGTCACCGAACGGTAGCATATTTATTTCTGTAAAGTTGTATATCCAATGCTTACTCGTAAAATAAACTAAGACAAGATAGAAAGACCACAAAAATAACTTGCATGCTTCACATAAATAACTTGTGATTTGGTATAGTTGGGTTAGCTCGCCTTCACCAGTGCATTTCGATGTACTGACCCTCGTTGCAACAGGTTCCCCGTACCAAGGAGATCATGTACGAACCTAAAGCGGCTTTCCATTCCAGTCCACCAACCGGCACACCCTGATCGTGTCTTAGTAGAAGCATTTTGAAGACCCAGGAGCTCATCCACAAATTTATGCAGCTCCGTGGGAAGGCGATAGCTTCGCCAGAAGGTCTTTAACAAGTTTGAAATTTTAGTAAAGGGATGTAATGTACAGGACAACTATGTAATGTACATGACAACTATCTCATTTTGAGTCCACTTTTGTAAGCCTGTGTAGCAATTAACCGACTCGTTCAAGAGTTTGTAAATGATGTTCATTATCAATAAAGAGAACTTTTTCATGTTTCAATATTATATTTCAATTATCTGCGTACTCTGAATATATGCTCGTTATATAAAATATCTTAGCCTTGTGCGGTGCACACCCTAGGCACGCACGACGTCACGCCTGGGGGACGACTATCGATTCCACGAAATTGGAGCATGACACTATTAGATAAACTCTATGATGCAGACGAAATGAACAAGCATATTATCTATCTCTTCTCTTTTATCTCTGTGCGGGCTGACCGCCATCTCCCTGAACAAGTCCAAGCACGAATTGGTTCTATCAAAATATAAGCGATATAAAAATATGTTCAAGCAATCACTTACTCTTTCTTATTAGTATGGCAATATTCTCTATTGACAAGCATTCAAGTTCTAGCTAAGCATGTAGTTCTATTATTCATGCAACAAAAATAATAATCTTTTTCGCAATAAGTATTATAAAACTCAGATTCATTATTAAGGCATGAAAGAATCACAGAACGAAGTTCTGCCCACTCACCTAGATCAGTCATCTCCTGGTTCAACAAGGAGCTCTTAAGGAAGATATCATTTTTGAGTCAGCAAACCGATATCTCTTGTACATAGTGCCAATGCAGAGCGGTGCACTACATACTTACACACTAAGAAAGAGTTTCGCCCTCGAAACTTCAAGAAAAAACTTTCGATATCCAGAGCAGCGATAGTCCTCATCCCTCACCATCCTCAATCAAAAACTCTAGCAAATCACAAGCATGAAAGCACAACTCTCAAGCAATAAATTAAATCCAGAAAACTTTTGTACGCATCTTTAAGAATATCTATGAACTTATTGTATTGAACGTCCTACTCAATAATGATATCAATGTACAAGAAATCATCATCTAAGAACAGTAGCAAAATGGGCGTAAGGCCAGAGGATCGAGTTGCTCTGATACCATTATGTCATGTCCCGATTCCGAAGGTCCTGACAACGCCTCCGCCGGGCATGAATCACCGAGGCTCAGCGCTCCCGTGGGGCGTAGAGTCATTTTCCATCGTGACGTAATGTTGTACGAGCCTGGGGTTGTGCCCGCACAAGACAACATCGTTAAAGTTATGGCTATCATCGAATCGATCGAGTATGCAGTGGAGGGACAATATTACAAACAATAAATCCATCTGAGTATATGGGGCAAATAAAGGTACGAGGTTCTCTGAATACAATGGCATCGTTCCATACATTATGTCCCTCTATACAAAAGTACTTAAAAATCGATATGGCTCAAGGCATCGAAACTAGATTTCTGGGTCATGGGATGAGGCACGGCTATCGCTTCCTCGGACGATCCAGCACCTGCGAACAAGTAAACTGTTGGTGGGTTAGCACTTTGGAGAAAGTACTGGTGAGTCTAAAATTAACAAACAAAAGCAATATTCACTAAATCCAACACTAAGTAATTATGTGATAAAATATTACATTACTAGTGATCTTTCTAGTTTTACCTAGGTTCGTTACATGTAGCACAGGAATGGAGTCATATTACTTCTTTTGGCAACATCTTTGAAAACAGAGTTCATATTTGATTTAATCAAGCATACAAGACAAGCCGATATACTAATCAGGGTGTGCACAGCGTGTCTCGTGAGCTATACTCAAAGACTCTAGGGACAATACAGTATCTAATATCTATCCTTCTATCAAGCAAACACGATGAACTATCTATATACTTTCAGTCCCCGAGAAACTCAGGATCAGTAGCGGTAATCCAGCTAACCAATGACTCTTTTATTTGATGCTATTATCAGTTGTGACTCATGGTTGCTCTTCACTAACATTATAGCAGCCAGGACCAAGGTTCAACTCTTCACTAATAGCTATTGTTCGAACGATGCGAATGCATAAAACACTATCAGATAAACTCTATGATGCAGATAAAATGAACAAGCAGATTATCTATCTCTTCTCTTCTATCTCTGTGCGGGCTGGTCGCCATCTCTCTGAACAAGTCCAAGCACGAAGTGGTTCTATCAAAATACAAGCGATATGGAAACATATTCAAGCAATCTTTTACTCTTTCTTATTAGCATGGCAAGGTTCTCTATTGACAAGCATTCAAGTTCTAGCTAAGCATGCATTTCTATTATTCATGCAACGAAAACATAAATCTTCCTAGCAACAGATATTATAAAACTCAGATTCATTATTAAGGCGTGCAATAATCAGAGAATAAAGTTCTGCCCACTCACCTAGATTAGTCATCTCCTGGTTCAACAAGGAGCTCTTAAGAAAGATATTATTTTTGAATAAGCAAACTGATATCTCTTGTACATAGTGCCAACGTAGAGCGGGGCACTACATGTACTATAACTTGGTTTCGGCAGGGAGGCTAGCGGATGATGGTTGTCGCAGTTTGTTTGGGGACAAAGATTGGATGCTTACGAAAGGTTCCCAACAGCCGGTTCGAGAAGATTTATGTTGTAGCATGTACAAGATTAAACCGCTGAGTTATACATGCATGCCACAGACATCGAATGGAGGCTTGAGGGATATTCAACAGGAGTTGGATCATCGAAAACTTGCTGAGGAGGGGCTTCGATATACTTTGAATATTACTGAGGATTCGATTCGTCGAGATAAAGTGACGAATGGTGATGAGCCAAAGATTGAGGGTCAGTACGTCGGTCCCATGATAGCTGGTCGGTCTCCAGGTAAGGGTTACTTCACGGATCCAATTTTGGCGATGGGTAGTTTGCCAAAGATTCACGGAGTGACATTGGTTTCAGCAGTTCGAGGCCAGGGAGAAGATCAAGGTTTGCAGCAAACTCAATCTGAGACGGGGTCGTCACCATTCACACAGTTCTGGGGAAGATGTAGGTCATCGACGACATGTACAGTGTAACACCCCGTTCTGCTCAAGCGGACTGCCGTCTCAATCGGCAATCGTGCAGCTGTCCCGACCCGCCTTGCCTCGATCAAGAGGCAAAGATATCCAGACTTGTCCCTACAGGATCCGGCTTAGACTTTCAGAGGCTCGCTCAGACGTATCGCTCTACCGAGGCGAATCATCGCTAAGGTGGGTGGCTACGATGAACTTGTCTTTGCTTAGCCAGCACACATAAAAATCTGGAATGTTATATGCTAGTCGCTAGGTGAATCACCCCCTGCATGCTAATGAATCCAACGCACCTAGCTAAGGGAATAATCCCAACTCATATTGCTTGCTAGAACATGGAAATGAAATACTGCTTATATTCAGACCCTCGCATGCTAATTCCCTTAACGGTTTCAACTCTCGGCTTACCTTCGGGTCCGAGCAACATGCCTGTTTATGTTCCTTAGAAACGCATGCTTGTCTGCTTGAATGTTACCGTATTTTCATCCAAACCTCGGGAGGCTACTACGTAGTCGTTCCGTGCCTGAATAACCCTGCAAGTATCCGGGACCGTTAGGTCGCCAAGGCAGTTCCCGATTCAGGAGACTGCATCATGTCAAGTAAAGAATCATACTCCTGTGGCAAGACTCATTCAGGTATTTGGATCTTCCTGCAAGTCTCCCTCCTGTGCGGGCTTACAGCAGCCCAGGAGACTGTGCATATCCAATAGCTAAATGAATCATACTCCAGTGGCAAGACTCATTTAGGTATTCGGATCTCCCTGCAAGTCTCCCTCCTGTGCGGGCTTACAGCAGCCCAGGAGACTGTGCATATCCAATAGCTAAATGAATCATGCATTACTGCTTTTCGTGTGCTCGTGTGTAAATTAACAATCGTGTTCGATCATGGACAACTTGTGCACAAGGATATAAGTTCTGCGGACGGTGCTGGGGCACTGGCACCAATTCGATCCGGGCAGACTTCGTATTTATAGTCAATCGTGTGCGAACTGGGTAACTTGCAACGCATCGTATTTTATGAGCTCCTCGTGTTTTCTCGTTGCATGTTATTCACGTCCTTGACTAGTCCATTATGGCATCAGCCAGTGATCATCGTGTGTATTTGCTTGCAATGCCTCGTATGATTATCGTGTGAATATGGCTTGCAATGCATCGTGTGTTTATCGTGTGTATTTAACCTGTTGCGTGCTTGCCTGTGAAACAAAAGATAACAAGTCATCCTCGCTTAGCGGCTATCCGCGTACGAGTCATTGCATAGCATCAATGAATAACTTAACACCTGAACGATCATGTTATAAGAACCCTCCTGTTTGCATATGCTATGTCTCCTGAATGTTTATACTTACCGTGCTTGAATTAATCATGTTTGCCTTGGACAGGGAAGGATAAATGGTAAGTTGGTAAGTCTCGCCGTGTTTTCTCAAACATCGCACGACGCACTGGCCGACACGATAAGCTATTCAATGTTTGCATAAAACTGATCCTAAGGCAACTAGAAAGACAACTTAATAGTTGTGCACGGAACCTGTATTACGTGTTTGGATTTGTCGAGCGGGCGAGTAGCTTCCCCACCAGTGCATTCAATGTACTGATAATCCACCAGTTTGATATGCAGGGTGCGGGAGAATCTCGTGCGGTGCGGACGTCTCCTTCGTGCGTGCTAAGGCCAGGAGTTTCCTTCTGAAGCCTTGCAACGGTGCGTCCGGGACGGAAGCACATATATAAGACATAAGTTGTGAACATCGCCTGACCATCGCCTGTACAATCATTACACAGTTGTAGCCACTTGGCATGCTTTTACTGTTTCAGAGAGAGGCTTGAGCGACTTGTAATCTCGGCTATACGTCGCCTGTAACACTTGTTCATATCAATAAAAAGAGCTTGCTTTACTTCAACTTGTGTTTCAATGCTTCCTCTATATTTGTCAACTCAGTGAACCTGTTATCGATCGCCTATGCGTTCATGACTCCGCTGTACTCGGACAATCTGTGCGACTCTGTGGCTTAGAACTCTAACCGCCAGTCAATGAACCATGGCCTTGCATGGGCGTGGCTCACGCTCGTGCGGCATCACGCCTGGATGGGTTAAGCGATCATTCCGCGGGAGCGCTGGCGAGGGTGATTCCCGCCTAGCGGGAACGGCCAATTTGCCTGCGGGAGATCGGGGCGTGACATGTTGGTATCAGAGCCTGGCTTCTACGCCTTTGGACTTCGATTCGATATCTCTGTTTCAAAAGCTCGTTCGTGGGTTATGTGCACGCTCTCTCTCAATGCCTCGATGGGATGTTCCAACAATAAGTCTAAATACTTTCAAAATGCGTTTTGAATGTTATGCTTGCTTGTCTGGTTGTATGCTGCGAGTGGCCTTTGTGCCAACCTGTGCGGACTCATCGAGTGTATCGCTAGTAGCTTGTCCAATTTTCACTAACACTAAGTTTGGTTGAATGTATCTATTCGAGGGATGCCTTAAACTAGTGCACCATCCAAGACTTAAGAAAAGGTAAAACTCGAGTGCTAAGACTTCGCTGTCACTAAGCTGGTTGACGTGTTCACGCTAGAAGTGCACTTCGAAAGTGCGCACGATCCAGTCTAAGCGATATGCTGATTTCGAAGCTTGTGCAAGTGAATATCCAAATGAACAAGTGCAACGACTTGTCTAGGATTGCCTCAACCCTAGATTACTGCTTGTCCTTAGTATGTCTCGAGGACGAGACTTTTTCTAAGTTGGGTAGGATGTAACACCCCGTTCCGCTCAAGCGGACTGTCGTCTCAATCGGCAATCGTGCAGCTGTCCCGACCCGCCTTGCCTCGATCAAGAGGCAAAGATATCCAGACTTGTCCCTACAGGATCCGGCTTGGACTTTCAGAGGCTCGCTCAGACGTATCGCTCTACCGAGGTGAATCATCGCTAAGGTAGGTGGCTACGATGAACTTGTCTTTGCTTAGCCAGCACACATAAAAATCTGGAATGTTATATGCTAGTCGCTAGGTGAATCACCCCCTGCATGCTAATAAATCCAACGCACCTAGCTAAGGGAATAATCCCAACTCATATTGCTTGCTAGAACATGGAAATGAAATACTGCTTATATTCAGACCCTCGCATGCTAATTCCCTTAACGGTTTCAACTCTCGGCTTACCTTCGGGTCCGAGCAACGTGCCTGTTTATGTTCCTTAGAAACGCATGCTTGTCTGCTTGAATGTTACCGTATTTTCATCCAAACCTCGGGAGGCTACTACGTAGTCGTTCCGTGCCTGAATAACCCTGCAAGTATCCGGGACCGTTAGGTCGCCAAGGCAGTTCCCGATTCAGGAGACTGCATCATGTCAAGTAAAGAATCATACTCCTGTGGCAAGACTCATTCAGGTATTTGGATCTCCCTGCAAGTCTTCCTCCTGTGCGGGCTTACAGCAGCCCAGGAGACTGTGCATATCCAATAGCTAAATGAATCATACTCCAGTGGCAAGACGCATTTAGGTATTCAGATCTCCCTGCAAGTCTCCCTCCTGTGCGGGCTTACAGCAGCCTAGGAGACTGTGCATATCCAATAGCTAAATGAATCATGCATTACTGCTTTTCGTGTGCTCGTGTGTAAATTAACAATCGTGTTCGATCATGGACAACTTGTGCACAAGGATATAAGTTCTGAGGACGGTGCTGGGGCACTGGCACCGATCCGATCCGGGCAGACTTCGTGTTTATAGTCAATCGTGTGCGGACTAGGTAACTTGCAACGCATCATGTTTTATGAGCTCCTCATGTTTTCTCGTTGCATGTTATTCACGTCCTTGACTAGTCCATTATGGCATCAGCCAGTGATCATCGTGTGTATATGCTTGCAATGCGTCGTGTGATTATCGTATGAATATGGCTTGCAATGCATCGTGTGTTTATCGTGTGTATTTAACCTGTTGCGTGCTTGCCTGTGAAACAAAAGATAACAAGTCATCCTCGCTTAGCGGCTATTCGCGTGCGAGTCATTGCGTAGCATCAATGAATAACTTAACACCTGAACGATCATGTTATAAGAACCCTCCTGTTTGCATATGCTATGCCTCCTGAATGTTTATACTTACCGTGCTTGAATTAATCATGTTTGCCTTGGACAGGGAAGGATAAATGGTAAGTTGGTAAGTCTCGCCGTGTTTCCTCAAACATCGCACGACGCACTGGCCGACACGATAAGCTATTCAATGTTTGCATAAAACTGATCCTAAGGCAACTAGAAAGACAACTTAATAGTTGTGCACGGAACCTGTATTACGTGTTTGGATTTGTCGAGCGGGCGAGTAGCTTCCCCACAAGTGCATTCAATGTACTGATAATCCACCAGTTTGATATACAGGGTGCGGGAGAACCTCGTGCGGTGCGGATGCCTCCTTCGTGCGTGCTAAGGCCAGGAGTTTCCTTCTGAAGCCTTACAACGGTGCGTCCGGGACGGAAGCACATATACAAGACATAAGTTGTGAACATCGCCTGACCATCGCCTGTACAATCATTACACAGTTGTAGCCACTTGGCACGCTTTTACTGTTTCAGAGAGAGGCTTGAGCGACTTGTAATCTCGGCTATACGCCGCCTGTAACACTTGTTCATATCAATAAAAAGAGCTTGCTTTACTTCAACTTGTGTTTCAATGCTTTCGCTATATTTGTCAACTCAGTGAACCTGTTATCGATCGCCTATGCGTTCATGACTCCGCTGCACTCGGACAATCTGTGCGACTCTGTGGCTTAGAACTCTAACCGCCAGCCAATGAACCATGGCCTTGCACGGGCGTGGCTCACGCTCGTGCGGCATCACGCCCGGATGGGTTAAGCGATCATTCCGCGGGAGCGCTGGCGAGGGTGATTCCCGTCTAGCGGGAACGGCCGATTTGCCTGCGGGAGATCGGGGCGTGACATACAGTACGTGATGTTCTACTCGAGAACGCATGTGTTTAGGTGAGCTTTAAGTTTGGACATGAAGGTGTGCAGATTCAAGAGTTCGAATCTCGGGAGAATCGTACCGTCCTCTTGGTTGGGCCAGACAAGGGTGAATAAGCTCGTTGGAATGTTAACACGTTTTGGTGGAAGACGAAAGTCGGGGACAGGCATCCAAGACTCACGGTGAGGCTGATAGTCAGGAACTTTGGTCTCAACCGTGTCATTGATGTCGGCAGGATCCCAGTGGTACAAAAGGTGTTACACATGGCAGCTAGAGTCGATATGATGGTCGAGGAACTGGAGACGAAGGAAGATGCAAAGAAACTCAAGGGATCAGAGATCGGTGGCATGGGGAGTAGGAACTCTGTCACGGGGCGACAAAAGAGTCCAGTTGAGAATTTAATGACCCATTCCGTTTAAGCGGATAGCCGATTCAAATGACACAAGTGCAATGACCCGACCTGCGTTGCTCAGCGAGAAGACTCGCTTGAGGCAAATAATTTTAGACTTGGCCCTTCAAGAATTCAGACTTAGACTTTCAAAGGCGCGCTCGGAGTATCCCTCGGCCGAGGCAAAACATCGCTAAGGTGGATGGCTACAATGAACTTGTTTTTGCTTAGCATGCACATTTAAAATATGGATGATACACGTTAGTCGCTAGGTGAATCACCCCTTGCATGCTAATAAAGAATACAACGCACCTAGCTAAGGGAATAATCCTATCTTATATTGCTTGTGTTATAACATGGAAATACAATTTGGCTTATAGTTGGACCCTCGCATACTACCTTAGCTTCGTGCTAGTAGACTTTCCTAATACTTCGAGTAAGTCATATATACTCTTCGTAGTACACTACTACAATTATTTATAGTGCTCATCGTATAGATTATGCCACCCGATAGGCTCCTATACGATTTTACTTCTCGTACTACCCCTTAGACCCGTGCAAACCTAAAGGCTAGACTTATGTTCTAAAGTAGACTATACCATAAGTTTCCTTATGCTTATGTTTAAACATTGTTTTAATGCTTGCCTTCTTTACATATTCGCTATGCTCGTCACATGAATTCATACTACGACCCCTGGTAACACTATCTTGTCTTGCATTCATCTAAGTTCCCCGGAAGACTATCGAATAGTCTTTCCATGCAAGTATGAACCTGAAAGTATTCAGGACCGTTAGGTCGCCAAGGCAGTTCCTGAACCAGGAGATTGCATCATGTCAATAAAGCAAGAATCACAGCTCATGGAGCATTACTCGATTGGTACTGAATTTTAATGTCTCGGGGAGTCGATTTATATTTGTGAACAATCCTGCCTTGAACTTGAACTAGTTCCTGATATATCCTGACTTGTACCTGTACCTATACCTGACAAGAGGCCTGGAATATTAGAGACTTGCATGGTCACGGACAACTTGGTGCATAAGGGAGATTTTTGAATCTCGTTTCGCGGACGGTCACCGGGGCACCAGGGCCGATCCGACCGGTCAGAAACTCCTGACTGTAGTCGCCTGGATCGGGCAGGATGTGTGCAATGGCCCTTGTTCTTGCTTGCACACTATCTCGCCCTGAGACTATACCGTCCTCTATGGCGTCGTTCTAGTAACCTCCTGTTCATATAGATAAGTCATCCTCGCTTAGAGGCAATCCGCATGCGAGTCATTGCATCGCACCTAGAATCTGGACTCCTGAACGGATATGAGTATTGGACATCTATGCACATTTGTACATAATTGAACACTTAAACATCTTCTGCAACACACCTGAGTATCCGTGTAACTCGTACACTTGAGTCAGAATCCCATCCGTGACACTTGTGTTTGTTTATATATTTTCCTTAGATTTTATTATGTGTATACTCGTGCTTGGTTTAACTTGGTTGTCTTGGACAGGGAAGGACGAATGGTAAGTTGGTAACTCTCGCTGTGTTACTATTATATCGCACGGCGTACAGCCACACGAGTTAGACTTTTTATTATGCCATAAAACTGATCCTAAGGTAAGACTAGAAAGACAACTTAATAGATGGTGCACGGAACCTATATAACGTATTTGGATTTGTCGAGCAGCGAGAAGCCTCCCCACCAGTGCATTCATGTACTGATAACCCACCAGATTGCTTGTAGGGTGCGGGAGAACCTCGTTCGGTTCAGAAACCCCTTTGTGCGAGCTAATGCATAGAGTTTGCTCTGGAGCCTTGGAGCGTTCCGTCCGGAGCTGAAGCACATATACAGGACATAATGTTGGAACATCGCCTATGTATCATTCCACAATTATAGCCACTTGTCATGCTTTTATTATTTTGAGAGAGAGAACTTGAGCGACATGTAATCTCGGCCTAACGCCGCTTGTGATACTGATTCAATATCAATAAAATGCTTGTTTTACTTCCATACTTGTCTTATTCAATGCTTCCGCTATGACGACTCTGTGAACTTGTTACCAATCGCCTGTTCATTTCTTATTCTGCTGTATTCGGACTGTCTGTGCGACTCTGTGGCTTAGTCATTTTATCGCCTGTTCGGATCATGGCCTTGCACGGGAGCAGCTTGTGCTCGTGCGACATCACGTCCAGATGAGAACGATCGTCCTGAAGGAGCGCTGGCGAGGTGATTCGCGCCTAGCGGGGACGGCCGATTCTGCAGAAGATCGGGCCGTGACAAAGAAGCCATGGGGTCAACACCCTCTCATCAGACTGGAGGGGAAGATTGTTGGGGTCCCGTCGGATTTGGTGAATTTTGGAGTCCAAATATGGTCAAAGTTTTGATTTGATATAATTTGAAAATCTACATTAAATGTAAGATTTGGCTAGATTTTAAATTTTTATCAAATATTTAATTTGACCAATATTTAATTTGACCATATTTGGACGTCCATAATTGGTGTTGGGTTATTTTAGGTGGAATATGATTCTTATTTTAAGGTTTTCTATTAGAAAATCTTATTATGACCTAAAATAAAGACAAGTATTCCGACACCGTATCTAAGAGTGTCCGCCTAAAATAAAGACAAGTATTCCGACACGTCACCTAGACAAATTACAACCTTTATAACTCAGGTGACGTAGTCACCGTCATATACTTGTCTTTATCTGTGCTTAGTGTTCGTTAGACAGATGTTGGTTATCTCAGGTGGGTTGGCCTAAAGTTTCCATTGCGGGCACTCTAAGATACGGTGTCGGAATGCTTGTAGGACGTGTCTGATTTCCAACACACTCCCTTCACATATACATGAATATGTTGTTTCCGTGACTCAAATATATATCCTCCATACTCTCAAAATTCGTAATCCATCAACTAGTTTTCTGAATAATAAACATACTAAACACATCTACATTTCACAAAAAAAAAGAAAAAGAAAAACATAGCAACCTTCATCAGATGTACCAATCCTACAGCTATATATTTATTCTAACACCAGATTTTGATAAGCGATTCTCCTTCAAGAAGATTACGGTTAATTTATACAAGGCATATGCCATGGATGATGGAAGTCATGTTGAGCAATCCATTTGGTACGAACTACATTAACGTAATGGCATGTGCCATGTATCACTATTATTCATACATTTCTGTTACAAAATTCTAACAAAAGATTACGCAGAGTGCAGAATATATCTCACCGCAACTGCTTGCAGAATCTCTTTGGCAACTAAAAATGCATCCCTATTTGGGACCTATTAACATTCACAATCAACTACGAACTTACTTTGGAGCTGGCTCTACAAAAGCTTCCTTTACTCTACGACTTGGTCTTAAAAGGAGTATAGTGTTTAAGTGAATCTATGACCCCTTCTATAGAGCCAACGGCCGCAACCAGGCTGACGAGGAAGCAGAGGGAGCTCAAGGTCTTCAGCAACAACCACTTGCGAGTTCCGCACCTGATACTCTTCTGACCTATGTACATTTCGATAGGGAAGTACACTGTCAGCGGCCAGAACCCGACCGCGCCCAGGAAGCCGAGTATGTCGTTGAAGAAAGGGAAGAGGATTGCCAGGAGGGTGCTGGCGACTACGAAGACTGTTCTCCAGCCCAGCCGGAACATGTTGATGCTGAACTTGAAGTTCTTGCTGTTGATCAAGTTGTGCTCCCGGGTGAAGACCTTCTGGTTCGGGTATCTCGCGATGAACATGTTCTCCACTGCCGCGAAGATAGGTTGACTGAATACCTGTGAAAATGGATGGAACACATACGTTTTCAGATGGGTACAGTATAATTACCTATGTTGCACACGTATATGGATACGGACACGATACAGGTACGGACACTTTTTTCATATGTACTTGCTGCATGTGGATTGTCAAGATGGATGTAAATTATGATTTCTTTTACCCTATAGCTATATATCTCATTGCGACAGTGTCACTAACTCCATTTTTGCATGACAAATATTTATCCGAGTCTTTGAAATAACTGAGTTGATAGAGCATATGCAGAGTATTTATAAGGCTAAATTATAACTTGATACCCTCAACTACTCAAAATGTTCAATTTGATATCCTCAACTTTAATAGGTATCAATTTAATATCCTCTTCCTAACACTATCAACCGAAAAATGATAAATGACCAAAATACCCCTCCTCCCTCTCCATCCTCTCTCCGGCAGCCCTCCCCCCTCCTCCTCCGGCTGGTGGCGGTGGCGCAATAGCAGCGACCACAACGGCAAAGCAGCAACAGCGACGGTGACACAGCAGTGGCGGGGGCACGCAACGGACGCACGGGAGGGGGGGGGGGGGGGGGAGGGGGGGGTGGCGGGGGCGTGCGGCTGGCACGCTGCCGGGCGTGCGGGGAAAGCGCTGCCGGGGAGGGAGGTGGTGCACGGCGGAGGAGTTGGCGGGTAGTTTAGGAAAAAATTTCAACGTAAAAACTAACAATAGTTTGACGGAAGGTACCAAATTGAAAATATTAGTTGACAGAAGATAGTAAGTTAGTACCTATCGAAGTTGAAGGTATCAAGTTGAACATTTTAAACAATTGCTGGTATTGAATTGCAATTAAGCCTATTTACAATTGCTTTAATTCTTTGGCCAAAGCATGAGCTTATATACCTGATAAGCACCGAGCAGGTGAGCTATGATGCAGATGTTGGCGATGTCGACCAACCAGAAGGGTTCGTAAAATCCGAAACCGGTGAGTATGTTCCCCGGAGCTTTATTCCCAAAGGCAGCGTAACCCAAGCAACCACACAGTAGGTAGAATCCAGTGGTCGTGGACACCCCAACAAAGCTTGCCTTCTTCATCACCTTGTTCTCTGCTGGGCGAGATCTCAATGTGTCCTGAGTAATCAGAAGAACTTTGTAAATATTTGTCGATCCTTTCGATTTGTGTATATATTATATTCAATAGAAATTGGAAGGATATAATATATGTTTTAAGCAAGGTTCGCAGTATAATATCAGACAATTCCTACGAGTATCGGGATCGTCGGTATTGACAGTATCTGTGATTTCGGGTTGGAGTATTTTTTTTTTTTAGTGTATCGAAAAACAAATAATTATTAACATTTTAGAAAATATATTTTATATATTTAGACAGAATTTTCAGTATTTTCTGTGTTGTTTCTTAGTAGTATTGAAATTGAATGAAATAGTATCCACACTTGCCAGTTTGGTTTACATGCGATAATAAGTTCACCCTTGCTAGTTTGGTTTACATACGATATAAAAGTTTTCTTCTTTTACATGCTTTTATATTCTTGTTGATTGGTTTTTTTCGTTCAATTTTCTTTGCCGAATGGTCGGTATCGAATCGGGACATGCCAAACCATATCGATATTGGCCGTATCGGATCGGTATCGGGACTTAATAGGATTGGCTAGCTTACCTGGATTTCAATCAGAAGCATGGAATAGGAGTAGGAGAATGCAATATCGCCAAGCGCCTGGAATGCGTTCCACACCTTCTGAGCTGCACTCACATCCACTCCGACTTCAGTTCCTGTCATTGAAGTGCTTGCTGTGCTTCCTGTTGTTTGTGACAAGGTTACGATGATCATCGGTGAGTGACCCCAAGTCGCAGTCTATGCAAAGTTTTAACTGAATGAATACTATATGTACCTGATATAACTTTGGCCATACCCAGGCCTACGGCTATGGAAGAGTAAGCAAAAGACATGACTGCAGCGACGATGGAGAGCCACCACAACTGATGGAAGTCGGGCAGTTGGGAGAGGAAGAGCTGGATAACCCCGAACCCAACCATGTAAAAGCTATCAGAGAATCCGCAGTCGGCATCATGGCCCTTCTTGTGGAAACAATTGGACTTGCTTATGGCCCTGCCCACCCATTTAGAAGCTCTTCTTAGTAGCAATTTGCAATGCATTGATACAAGTACCGACAGTTCAAACATTTATCACATTCCGAGAGAGATCAATGGAGCACATACAACTCAATGGAACGTGTTGGACAGTTTATTTGTGTGATACAATACCTACAACTATGTTGCACGGACACAGTAAAGTGGTGTCCTTATCCATATCAGTGTCCATATTCATACAACGAAGGAAACTTCTGCTGTACCCAAACGGAGCCATTGGTGGACTAGGGTGACCATTTTTTTATTTTTCTATACATGTGACTCCACGTCCAGTTTTCTCCTCCAAAATTTAGCCCAAACAAGTCCTCACTCCAGCAGTCCTGCTCTTTTTTTCTTTTTCTTTTTCTTTTTAATTCTAAATCATCTCTCTCTCTCACGCGTGCGTATACTGCAAACTGTCCCTTCCTCAGAACCCCACTGTCGAGCACCCCCCATCCTCTCTCCCCGTACTGACACTCCTTCATTACTCAACCTCTCTCTATAACTCACATTCTCTGCTTCATCTTCAACCGAGAACCCCCCATCATAATCGAGACCGCGTCATCGTTGTCGGACTGCAACAACAATTGAAGGATGAGCTACAACAGCGACGTCAAACCCCACCGCCGGCACTTCCCTCGCCGTCCGACCTCTCGCACTCTCGCACTCTCGACGAGCTCTGCCACATCGTGGATTTTCTATTGATGGTGAAAGATGATACCAAAAGCTCTTAGTGTTCAAATTTATGCCTAAAAGATTACATGGTATAGTAAATATTTTTTGTCAGGTTTTTATTTTTCTATTATGTTAGACACTATTCTACATTGGTCAGATACACTGCGGTATGGACACGATAAGATATGAACATGACAATATTGACACTACATTTATTTTGTTAAATAAAATTCAGGACATTTTTAGTTCAGTTCGGGGTAAACTAAAATCCTGATTCCGCCCTTGACCGTACCTAGTTGAAAATGTATATATCCTGTATCCATATCGTGTCCTTAACCGCTTTGTGTCCATATCCGTGCAACATAACTTACGAGCGTTGTTGCCTGTGGTTTGCAATGATATGCGTTGATTTGTGTAGCTACCAATATGGGTAGACGAGAGGGATTGGATTATGGTCAATCAATCTGAACAACTTGAGTCCCTACAAGAAATGAAGAAGAAAGCAGTAGAGTACTTACCGAGCACTGGCCGACGCGGTGACTGTGTAACCGATGGTCGTTCCGAATAGATTGACGTACTGACAGATCCCACAAAGCAGTACCTGGGTTTTGCCGAGGTTTGCTTCGACTGCAGCCATGTAGGTATAGTTCCTCTTCCCGAGCACGGGATCCGGAGATCGGTAGCAATCTGTCAGGAGGCTGGATGTGTATAAGGTGACCACGGAGAAAAGGAGCAGACTCACAGTTCCTGCAACCCATCCCAGCTGAGCCATGGACCACGCTAAGGAAAGAACACCGGAGCCTATGACCGCGGTTACAATATGTGCACTTGCCGTCCATAGAGTTCCTGCACATATATAGTAACAGCAGAAACTCAGTACGTGGTCAATCTATTTCTGTCTTAATATTTCTGCAACATGATTGATAGGTTTCATGTGTGAAAACTTGCTAAGCTGAAATCATAGTTTACAGTATCAGCCGATATCGATCCAATATGACCGATATCTATACGGGTTGACTGTTGGGTCCAGTCCGAATTAGTAAGAGCAAATTTTTGAGCCCAAATATAATAAAAAATTTGGTTTGAAAATCTATATCCCTTTTATTCTCCCTACTCGGGACAGCGTTGAAGCAGCTCTAACTCCAGAAGCTAGACTAGCTTCACTCTAACCAAAGACTGATCTCTCTGTCTCCAAAATAGGAAGGGAGGCTAAGACCCAGGATGCCTTGAGAGCTGACAGACCATGAAATAGGTATAATTGGAATTGTGAAAGCCCCTTCTAAATGAGTAGGATTTTCTTTATTTTGAGATAATCCACGTCAAAAAATAAAATAAGACAGTGTTTTGAACTTCATTCCCGTTGTCGAAAGACCGGGGAACGGATCAGGAATAATAAATAAAATAGAAACCAGATAAAATCGTTTGTTGATTTCTCTCCGGCTTCTGCTGCGACTCTTAAAAATGGTCGGGAAGAAGGAACCTCGCGAGGGAACAACAAAAAGTACTTTATTTCGGATCAAATATCTGATCTGATTAGATGTACAAATCTGCATCAAATATTTAATTTGACCAGATTTGAAAGTTCATAATTGGTGCTGGCTATTTTAGGTAATGAGTTTCCTATTTTATGATTTCCAATTTAGAAATTCATATGACCTATAATAGGATTTTCTCATCCTATATATATGGGTTGAGGGTGGAGGCACAAAGAATATATCACAAATGTGGAGATTCAGGATACTCGTCCACAGAGAAACTAAAAAAATAAAAAATAAATCATACTTTGCTCTTATGACTCGTCATCCAGACAGAAGGAAAGAGAAGATTTGATCGAGAAGCCGTCGTATTCAATCATAAAATTTGCTACGGAATTTGGTGAGTGATTTCAATTGTAATATCTTTTTCTTCTTCTCGAATGTGGTGAGAATGTTGAACTTATTAGGGCAAAGGGTTCAACATTGGTTTTGTCAATCTTGTAATTTCACTTGAGTTATATATATTGAGATTTGACCATGTAACGTAGTCACCGCCATATACGTTATCTTTATCTATGCTTGGTGTTCGTTAGGCATGAGTTGATTATCTCATGTGGGTTGACCTAAGTTTTTGCTGCTGTCAGTCTCAGACACGGTATCAGAGTGCTTGCATAGCGTGTCCGATTCCAACATCTGGTATCAGAGCAGTCAGGTTCTCGAGAGGGATGGTGAAACCATGTCTACGGAGCAGACAAACACACGTTTGATAACCCTCATAGGGGAGAACTGGGCGATTTGGAAGCCAATGATGGAGGATCTACTCTGGTACAAGGACTTGCATGGTCCGTTGGAGGACGATAGCGCAAAGCCATCAGACAAAACTGTTGAAGACTAGAAACGACTGGATTAGAAGGCCGTTGGATTCATCCCCTAATGGATTAACGACTCGGTATTTCACCACGTGTCCATGGAGAGTTTGACAAAAGCATTATAGGAGAGGCTGAATTCGTTGTACGAAAGGAAGATGGCTGGCAACAAGACATTTCTTATTCGTCAACTCGAAGTACACGGAAGGTGCCACGGTGACACAAAATCTGAACGAGGTTCAGGGTATCATCAATCAGTTGTTTGTGATGAAGAAAGTGACTGATGATGAGCTTCAGACCCTTCATGTTTTTAGTTCTCTGCTGAAAAACTGGGAGAAGTTGGTGGTGTCGGTGAGCAACTCCGGACCTGTCATTGTTGTCACGATGGATGCAGTCAAAAATAGTTTGTTGAATAAGGAGGTCCGACATAAGCAAGTTGAATCGTCGTAGGAGTCCGCTCTGGTTTCTTCCTACGGGAAGGAAAGACCAAAGTCACATGCGTGGATATAGAAGAGTTTTTGGAATCTTACGACTATGGACCGCAATGTGGGCTATTATCATTGTGGCAAAAAGGGGTCATATCAAGAGGAATTGCATGAAACTCAAAACTGAGAAGGCCAAAATGCAAGGACGATCAGGAGGATCTCACGGCATTGGGAGATATCATCATCGCAACAACCGACGTAGGAGAACCTTGTAGAATATGTTATGACGACGATTGGGTCATGGACAAGGGGACGTGGTTTCACTTCACTCCATTGAGGAGGATCTTTACGTCATATCAAAATGGTAGATTTGGACTTATGGAGATAGACAACAAGGAGACGGTTGCAGTTGTAGGCATCGATGATATGCATTTGACAATAGAACTTGGTGATAAGCTCATTCTCAAGGGTGTGTGACATATACCGAGTTTGCGCTACAACTTGGTTTAGGTAGGGAGGCTGGCGGATGATGGTTGTCCGGCGTGTTTGGGGATAAAGATTGGATGCTTACGAAAGATTTTCAACAGCTGGCTCGAGAAGATTTATGTTGTGGCATGTACAGGCTCAAGCAGCTGAGTTGTACAGGTATGCCACAAACGTTGGATGGAGGCTCGAGAGGTGTTCGACATGAGTTGGTGGATCGTCTAAAACTTGTTGAGGAGGGTCTTCGAGATACGTTGAGGATTACAGATGATTTGGTTCATCGAGAAAAAGAGACGAATGATGATGAATCAAATATTGAGGGTCAATCTATTGGTCCCATGACAGCTGGTCAGTCTCTAGGTGGGGGTTGTTCCACGAATCTGATTTTGGAGACGGTGGTTTGCCAAAACTTTGCAAAACGACATCAGTTTTATCTGTTTGATGCCAGAAAGGAGATCAAGGTTTGCAGAAAACTTAATATGAGACAGGTGCATCTCAATTCACATAGTTCCGAGGGAGTTGTGGGTCATCGACGACATGCACAGTACATGATGTTCTGCTCGAGGATGCATGTGTATAAGAGATCTTCAGTGTCGGACACGAAGGTGGACAAGTTCATGAGTCCGAGTCTCGAGAAAATTGTACTGTCCGCTTGGTTGGGCCAACTAAGGGTGAAGAAGCCCGTCGGAACGATAGTCCATTCCGGTGGAAGACGAAAGTCGGAGACATGCAACCAAGATTTACAGTGAAGCTGATCGACATGGACTTCAATATTGGCCGTGTTATTGATATTGGCAGGATCCCAATGGTGCAGGAGGTGCTACACATGACAGCTAGCTTCGACGTGACGGTCGAGGAGCTGGAGACGAAGGAAGATGCAAAGCAGTTCGAGAGATCGGAGATTGGTGGCATAAGAAAGTAGGAACTCTGTCGCGGGACGATAATCATTGAGTCTAGTTGAGGATCCATAGGATCAACACTCTCATCAGACTGGAGGAAAAGTATGTTGGATCCAGTCTAAATTGGTAAGAGCAAATTTTGGAGCCAATTATAATAAAAGATTTAATTTGATGCGATTTAAAAATCTACATTAAATACTTGATTTGATTAGATTTACAAATTTGTATCAAATATTTAATTTGACCAGATTTGGACGTCCATAATTGGTATTGGCTATTTTAGGTAATGAGTTTCCTATTTTATAGTTTCTTACATAGGAATTCCTATGACCTAGAATATGATTTTCTTATCCTATATATATATGGGTTGAGGGTAGAGGCACAAAGAATATAGCACAAAGGTAGAGATTCAGGGTGCTCGTCCATAGAAAATCTAAGAGAAAGTCTGTTCTTTGCTCTTAGGGCTCACTATCCAAGATAGAAGGAAGAGGAGATCTGATCGAGGAGTCGACTTCATTTAGGATTTGGTGAGTAATTTCAATTGTAATATCTTTCTTTTCTTCTTGAGTGTAGTGAGGGGGTTGAGCCTATTAGGACAAAGAGTACAACATTGATTTTGTCAATCTTGTCATTTCACTTGAGTTATATAGATTGAGATTTGTCTAGGTGAAATAGTCATCGTCATATACGTTGTTTTTATCTGTGCTTGGTGTTCGTTAGACAGGGGTTGGTTATCTCAGGTGGGTTGGCCTAAGTTTCTGATACGACCAGTCTAAGACACGGTATCGAAGCACTTGCAGGACGTGTCCGATCCCAGCATTGACATGTCCCGATCCGATACCGACAGGGGAGAAGAGAGGAGAGGAGCAGGAAAGAGAGGAGAGGAGAGGAGAGCAGAGAGGAGAGGAGAGGAGCGGAAACAGGGGAGAAGAGAGGAGAGGAGAGAGAAGAGGAGAGGAGCGGGAACAAAGAGGAGAGAGGAGAGGAGAGAGAGAGAGAGAGGACGGGTGAGTGGGTGAGAGAGAGAGAGGAGAAGAGAGATGAGAGAGTGTAAGTGAGAGAGAGAGAGGAGAAGAGAGAGTATGAGGAGAGAGGAGCGGAAAAAAAAATAGGAAAAACATCCTTCCAACGGACGTTTTTCTATTTAAAATTTTTTATTTTTTTTGGTTAACGAATTTTTTTTTTAACGGAGATGGATGGCAAATTTTTAAAAAGCATAAAACATTCTTACAAAGAGCGTTTTGATGCTTTCTTCGTAATTTTTTAAATTTGATACTTTGGGTGAAATTCTTATTATTTTTGATGCTCTGAACGAAATTTTCCGCAAGAAATATCAAGGGCTCATTGGAACTATAGTTGCAAGAAGCATTCACTCGCTGGCAGATTATTATGATTTTGTTTTAAAATTTCAAGCTGAAAGATCATGATGAAAAAGAAGAAGAAGAGATTGAGATTGATGATACCTGTTCTTCTCGGCTTTCCGTCGTCGTCCAACTCTACACCTCCTCCATTCACTTCCATCTCTCTCTCTCTCTCTCTCTCTCTCTCTCTCTCTCTCTCAATTCTATATGAGAATGAAGAAATAATAAGAAGTTGGTCTCTCTCTCTCTCTCTTCTTGTTAGGAGAGACTAATGTTTACTTATAAACTAGGCAGGCACAAAAGACAAATGAGAATGAATCAAGAAACTGCAGATTCCGACATGGGTCTTCTAAATAATAAAAACAGAAACTCCCTCCTCCTCCTCCTGCTCCTGCTCCTCCTCCTAACAACACTTCTTTTAAACTCAGCCTCTCTGATCTCTCATTCTCTCTCTATATAGATTCCTGGGCATTAACATATATAGCTGATTGTTGCTAATGGAGGATTTGGAATTAATCAAGATGGATAGGATTACTAAGTAGGAATAATTCTCTCTCTCTCTCTCTCTCTCTCTCTCTCTCTCTCTATATATATATATATATATATATATATATATATATATATATATATATATATAGAGTGATATGTTATGTATCTGTGAGAAGTGGTGCCAGGGAGACAAAGTCAGAGTAGGTTAGAGGAGGAGAATAGGGAATCAACATAGAATCTATTATCTTTCCTCAGTTTAAGCCTGATTCCTATCCCAACCCCCTTCTTGACAACCCTCAATTAACATTCCTCATTTTTAGCCTCCTAAAAGTGTACATGCAATGAATACCCCCAGTTGACTAGGGATGACAAGGGAAAGGGTATGGGTCAGAAACCATACATCCTATATCCGTCCTCCTAATAGTGTTTGAATTTCAGTCACGGAGATTTTTTTTTTTTTTTTTTTGGGACGGCCCTATAAAAAAAAAAAAAAAAATTCATAGAAGACATTGCGGGTCTACTGTAGGGACGGTGGACACCAATGTGCTACATGTGGCTCCGTCCATTTTCGTCTCCGGTCGGATTCAATTTTTTTACCTCCCATCACAGTCCCCGTTAAGCAATGCACTCTCAGTCCCCGCTCTCGCTCTATTAACACTTTCGGGACTGGATTTTTCTGTCCTCATCTCTCTC
Organism: Iris macrosiphon; assembly: GCA_036927795.1. Taxonomy (NCBI): domain Eukaryota; kingdom Viridiplantae; phylum Streptophyta; class Magnoliopsida; order Asparagales; family Iridaceae; genus Iris; species Iris macrosiphon. Next base: position 179,416 of record JAYESA010000319.1, read on the forward strand.
TTGTTAACAATTTTTTCTGTACAGTATAAGCTTAAAAAGTTATTTTCATTCCAATTTATTATGTATAGAGTGACAAGCTTGTAACTAAAAGAGATATTAATGTCTAACTAATATCAATGGATTGTACATACGAATATAAATTATAGAGGTCAGAGATTTACCGGGACGGGTAGTACTATATCTATATCCGACCCTGAATCCGATCGGAGAAATTTTGTTAATCCCATTCTTGACCTCGTCCCCATTTTTAAATTTTCATACCTGCTCCCATCAGAAAAAAAAAATTTTGAAATGAGGATTACTCCAATAATAATAATAATAATAATTATTATTATTATTATTATTGTTGTTGTTGTTGTTGTTGTTGTTGTTGTCCTTCCGCATTCTTTAATTAAAAATTACAATTCCTCCAAAAAACCATTTGGTATACACAATCTAGTATTGGGCGCGTTGCGGAAGCGTTTGCAACCCACCTGAGATAATCAACCAATCTACGAACACCAAGCACAGATGAAGACACGTATATGTCGGTGACTACGTCATCTAGACAAACCACAACCTTTATAACTCGGATTAAATTACAATATTGCAAAAAACTAATGTTGAAACCCTTTGTCCGCCTAATAGGTTCAACTCCTTCACCACACTCAAGAAGGAACGACAAAGATTACAATTGAAATCACTCACCAACCCGTAGTAATTTTTCTAACCGAAGTTGATGACTCCTCGATTAGATCTTTTCTTCCTTCTGTCTTGGATGACGAAGTCCTAAGAGCAAAGCGCGATATTTCTCTTAGATTTTTTTGTGGACGTACAACTCGAATCTCCATATTTGTGCATACTTTGTGCCTCCACCCTCCTCCTATATTTATAGGATGAGAAATCCTATTTTAGGTCATAATAGAATTTCCTAAATAGAAAACCCTAAAATAATAATTCTATTACACCTAAAATAGTCCAATACCAATTATGGACATCCAAATATGGTCAGATTAAATATTTGATACAAATTTAAAATCTAATTAAATCTTACATTTAATTAGATTTTCAAATTATATTAAATCAAATCTTTGACCATATTTTGGCTCCAAAATTTACCAAATCCAAACTGGACCCCAACAATATATGTCACCCCCCAGTCCCAAAATACGTAGGACTAGGAACACGTAAGCATGATAGCCATATGTATATGGCATATCCAATATATAAAAATCATAACACATACGTACGTTGTATTATGAATAATAATTCACAAGTGGTATAAAATGTATCAAGTCACAGGCAATCCTAATCCCATCCACAAAACCAAATAGAATTATATAACCAAATATGATAATGAACCAAGTATGAAATAGTCGAGAAGAACTAATAGTTGGGTGGAGACAAATCCACTACCAAATTAGAATATGAAAGAAAATATAATAAGTACATCATCTAATGATGAGGCTCGAAGGGAATGCCCCATCGAAAGAGAAAGAAGTAGCAAGTCCTGATCCGTGCTCCTCCAAATAGTCATGATCGTCTACACCTGGAAAGGGACCAGATCCTCAGAGGGACGTAATAAGATACATAAAAGTATGCCATAATAAACTGCAATAAACATCCAACAAGGTTTCTAACCATTCTAAGTGATATGCAGTTTAAGAACAACTTTTTCGCGTATAGACTATCTAGCTAATATAATGGGATGAGCATAATTCTCTCGCAGATCTAGGGGCTACTGGCATAATGTCTTTCGATCGTAATAGGCCTGCAGTAAATAATAGGGTCATAACGCCTCGTGTCTCCGGCGGAGCTTACGGGCAAATAAGAAAAAGTGTAAATGAGTCACATACGCTAACTCATTATTTTTCCCACACAATGCTACTAGTTGTTCCATATCTATGACACACAAATACCTCTAATAACTGCTAAGTCTTCTAGCATATCTCTATTAGCAGTTATTTCCTATAACACGTTACATAAGTACTGATGATCAGTCAATACACAAGTCCGTGATCTACATGAGACTCACAACTCGTGTAACACATGTGTCATGGCCAAATAAAATATAATGATGTCTCGATCAGAATCATGGGGTGGTCTCTTAACTCTAAGTCGACATGCATAATATAAAAGGACAAATGACGATGCATCTCGTCGTTGCACCCAAGTCTTCTTGGACGCTCAGTTTAATAATATAAATAAATAAGAAACTAAGTAACATAAATGAAACATGCAACAATGAATGTAAATAAACAGTCATCATGGCAAGGTATACTTGCCTGGTAGTTATTTTGTGTTGAAACGACTCAAGACAATAAGTACGTACCACGAATCCAAAAAATGTAGGAGTAGCACAAACATCTCCGGATGATGAAACTGACATCACCAATATTTTCGGAATAAATGAGATAGCCAAAAAATACTACCCTTTCGTCCAATTTGGACACACGAGAAAATCGATAATTTTTTGTCAAAACGGTATCAATATGTGGCCACTTTGCACCGAAATGTGTGCCAGGGGTAAAGGTCTCTAAATTGGACAAATTATAGGTCAGACGAATCATAATCGATGATACAAACTCAACGGTATATCCAGTTTTGGATTCCGGTGAGCCAATCACAACATCGCTCGTCTAGTCAAATCGTAGGGCCCACGAAATGATGATTCGTCGACTAACTCGGAATCGAGCGAAACTCGGGTCACAGGACAAGTCAGACGTTGCGAATCCAATGGCGCCAGTTTCGTGGCGATCCGACGAGCGCACACAAATTAATTAAAAAATTTACAAAATACTGATACAAAGGACATTTTACGGATACGAGTTGATTCCGGCGTTCACACACGCCCAAATCAACTTTTGCGAAAGCCCACACATCATAATATAACATACGCTCCTTTCAGTAAAATTGGTTCGCGATGAGGTGGTCCAGTTTGGCGGCTCCGTATCACAAGTTTTTGGATTTTGAAAACATAATTTTTTGTCGTTTTGGAAACAGAATAATTTGACGATTATTGCAAACTGCAAAAAACTAAAAGGATAGAAATAATATTTGTTATGTTGGGAATAAGTTTCTTCAAATAGATTTTAAAAATATTTAACGAGTCGGTAGAAAACTGGACATGAACATGAGTACTTGGACAGATTTTTCTGAACTATTTTGGGACAAATTTTTGTCAACTTTGAGTCAACTTTTCTCCCAAACCAGTACACCGAAACTCATCCTACTTAAAAAAAATCCTAGAGGGTCATGTTGTGAGAGTTCACGACAAAATCGTTCGAAATGATACGACGATGAGGAAGAAAACTCACCACGAAGTTGGCGGCGGAGGCGTTGTTGCTGATGTCCGTTGTTGCTATGGCTGCTGTTTTCGCCTGCGTCGGCGGCACTGCGGTAGTCGCGCACGGCGGTGTTCATGCCTGAGGTATCGGGGAGGGGCTGGGTTAGAGTTAGGGTTTGATGTTATATATATATATATATATATATATATATATATATATATATATATATATATATATATATACATTGGACCGGGGGGGAATCCTGTGGGTCAACGGGGATGGATTTTTTGGGTTCTTTTTCTCTTTTATTTTTTTTCTTTCCTCTATGTAGGATGAGAATATAAAAAAAATTGTATATAATAAATTCGTTGACAAATGTAACTTAAATAACTATTTATATAAGTGAATAAATCAAGAATTTACTTTTCTAATTAACTAAGCAATTAATCTAAATAAATTTGATAAATAAATAAATAAATAAATAAAATACTTTAAAATGTAATTTAGAATTATGGGGTTTATATTCTACCTAACTTACAAGAATTTTGTCCTCGAAATTAAAGCTGAAACATGATTCTAAAAAAAAATAAGAGAAGGCAATATGGTAGGGAAATGTCAAGTACGAATTATCGTACCTCAAACTTGGAAAGGAAAAAATATAAATCATGCATTAAATTCTAAGGGTCAGTCTGGTTTGCTTAAGTAAAGTAATATAGCACGAATAAGTTTTAGTACAAGAAGAACTTGCACAAGGAATCGAGGATACGAATGATACAATAGAGGAGATGAGTAACCCAAAGGAACACGGTATTGATAGGACAAAGGATGAACTGTCACCACTTGGTTACATGAACGAACTTGAGCTATCTATGATCTAATGATCTAAAAGGATGTCACTATATTCTATAAATTCTCCATAGCCACTACGGCCAACATATGTACTCATCATAGTCGTCAATTTTAAATCCTCGAAATTCGTATCTAAGTAAGTCAATCTTAGTCATCTCCAAATTTAATTTTAATTGTATTAATTTTTTATTAATTATTTTCAAAAAAAATTTAATTTTTTTTTAAAACAAGATCTAAATCTAATTCAGATCTATCATAATTCCTCGACATTAAAATAACCTTTTTTTAATTTAAATTCAGTCGATCATAATCTTGTCTCAATTTCAAATAATCAAAATTTAAATATAAGTTGAATCTATTAGAACCTCCTCAAAATTTAATGAACCAAAATTAAATTACAATTCAAGATCCAAGCTATTATAATCCCCTCCAAAATTTAAATAACCCAAAAATCTATTACATCAAATCTTATTACACGTTTCAAATTTGAAAATTTTGTAGCCATCAAATTCTAAATTCAATTTACATCCTCAAAATTTCAAATAAGTATTTCAACAATCAAAATTTAAAGTTTAATTCAAATCATCAAATTATAAAATTTTAAATTCAATCCATCAATGTTCATGTTTAGAATTCTATATTTATCCTCAAAATTTAAATCGATGATTCAATCTCCAATATTCAAAATTTAAATCATATGCTCAAATTATAAATATTTGGTCCAATATATCCAAATTTTAAAATTTATTCCATAAGCCATTCTTCTCTTTAAAGTTAAATCATCATCATCTAAATCATTATTCTAAAAAATTTCAAATTTAAAATGACTTAATTCTCTCGATCTTATCTTACTTGATTACGGTATATGATTTTCACCTTCATATAGCATTCAACTCAAGTTGATAATGCAACTCCTACCCAACTTAGAATTTACCGATCCATCACACAAGAATATACCTTTAAGAAAAACTTTCTCAAATTATTTAATCATGTTATTCAATCCTCAAAAATTTTAACAAAAAAATATCACAAGTTTTACGCCCTTAATCACAAAAGACAACCACCTAGTAGTACGATTGGCCTATGGGGTGTATCTAGTACTATCCATGTGTCCAACTTCCGTTAAGCATGAGTGATTATCTTTCCAAAATAGGGGAAGATGGATATAATAATAAGAGTTCAAGAAAGATGTAATCAAATTTGAATACAGAGTCAAAGGTGATTGAAGAATCCAAGAGAGTTGCCAAGGCAGTGGTGGATTGAGATCATATTTTGATAAATTCCTATTCGCAACCACGTATCAGTACAGTTACGTAACAAATATGATATGCTCGGTCCTGTCTAGAGAACAAGTATATTCGTCTAATAAGCTGAGTCAACTATGTCTCAATCGAAGTATAATAGTCATACGAAGAGCAAACCAAGTGCACTAAGGTTGATCAGACCATAATACACCAATTCTGATTAGACAATGCATTAGTGGACGTCCCTAATAACACATATGTCATGAACAAGCTCGATAAATAATAAGCTTGCAAAACTAGGTTGTAATAGCAGCATAAGTAAAGATAGTCCAAAAATATAAGTGCGTGAGATTATGATGCAAGTACAAAATAGTTCAAGTTCATTAAGAATCTAAGACTCGTCCGGTATTTGTGTCTCTACAGTTGCCAAACTACTTCTTGTCTAAGTCTCCGATGGACCAAATGGGGGTATGGGCTCTAAAGTTCTACTTTATGGATAAACACTATCTTCTTACACTAGCATATAGTTAGTGTCATTCAATTATACGTCATTAATGGGTCATAAGGACTATGCGACACTAAGTTGTGGGGCATGCTTTCCAACTTACAAAGATTCAACTAATACTGTAAATGCCTTATTGGAATTTAAAAAAATAGCCTTGTTCTTGTAGATAAGGTAGAAACTCTCATTAAGGTATACGAGGGAAATATCTTGGTACTTATAAGGGTATCCTAGTGCATTACAAAGCTTTCATTGGTAATGGTCATCCTTAAGTCTCAGTTATAAGCAGTACTTATAGAACAAAAGGTATTAATATCAACTAAAGGATATTATATTTCAAACTAAGGGATAATTATAAAATCATAATCTAACCTAAAAGAACAAACTCAGTCTATCAAATTCTAACAACTGACAACAAAATCAGAATTTAAAATTAACAAACTATAATCCTAAATAACCATAATCATAATAAATATGATTTCTTGGCCTACAATTAGAAGAGTAATGTGGCACGATCTGATTTTCATCAACGTTTAAAGTCAACGGTTATGAGATTGCGAGAATCATGTAGGAGAATAATGAGTAAACCTCGAGGAGGGAACAAAATAATTTGAAGGAGAAAATATTCAAATAGTATTGGATTCAGTGAATGTGGCAGGATTTGAAGACGAAAGAAAGTTTTGTCATCGCACAAAATAGCGAGCATCAAAATTTAAGGTTACGCAAAAACAAGATATAAAAGTAAATAGAGACTCTTGATGTTAATATGGTTTTATAAGAGGAGATAGTATATTAGTTCCTGAGGTCGGAGGATGATCGAGAAAAAGAATCTATTCAATTGCTAGGTTCCATTGATTATAGAATAATGATGATAGGACTACGTTTGAGGGAAATGGTAAGTAACTTATAGATAGTCAGATGATCACATGGTTTCCTAAGAGGAGATATTTTACTAGGGAATAATAGTTTCCTAGATTGGTACTATTAAGAGAGATTCAGACCATTGCAACGTTGAATAATTAAAGCAATGCCAAGGGATGATAAAGGAAGGATAAGTACTTAATATGGAAGTTTATGCCTTGGTCGATAACTTATGAGTACTCGAATACAAATACACAAAGGATCACGGGTTCTAGGTAATCTGCCAGGCTGAAAATAGGGTATTCCTGTCATACTAGGGCATTGGTTCCTTCATCTTGGTTTCCTAAGATAATGCTTTGCTAACTATCAAGGTATGAATCCAAATTTATAAGCCATGTTAACTCCTATTTTATTTCACTATGGAAGTTATGCTTAGCCCTAATATCAAACCTTAAATTTCTATTGGTTCCTCAATACTATAGTCAAACAATTTGGTCAAATTTCTAACTAAACCTAGAAGTATCCATACTACTCTCAAGTCATGCCTAAATATAGCAAGGGTAAGGGTCAATCAATTTACAGATGTTTAGATGCTAGGGTTTATTAGGTATACAAACTTTTGGGAGCTGTCAATATTTTAATTTATTTTTTTAGTAGTCATGCTATCCTAATTATCCTCTAAACCTAACAACAAGGATCCCTATATTCTGACAGAAGGCTATACTCTATGAACCATCTATGAAGTACATTCATCCCTCCAAATAGGGAGAGAGAAAGAAACAATGATAGGATGTCAAGGGAATTAAGCGAATATAGTTTCGAGGGCCATGGAAGATAGGTGAGTTCAAATGATTCAGAACAACATCAAGAAAAAAAGTCAAATATGTGGATGAGATCCTATACTCTTATCCTATATACAGGCTTGCTTGGTACAATAACGTAACCTAAGAAATATGCTCTTGACCTGCATGAGCCACCACAAAAATATGTCATGCTCCAGTCGCAAAATACGTTGGACTGGGAATACGTAAGCATGACAACCGTATGTATATATCATCTCCAATATATAAAAACTATAACACATACGTACGTTATATTATGAATAATAATTCACAAGTGGTATATAATATCACAAGTCACAGGCAATACTAATCTCATCCACAAAACCAAATAGAATTATATAACCAAATATGACAATGAACCAAGTATGAAATAGTTGAGAAGAACTAATAGTTGGGTGGAGACAAATCCACTACCAAACTAGAATATGAAAGAAAATATAATAAGTACATCATCTAATGATAAGAGATGCTCGAAGGGAATGTCTTCTCGAAAGAGAAAGAAGTAGCAAGTCCTGATCCATGCTTCTGCAAATAGTCATGATCGTCTACACCTAGAAAGGGACTAGTGTCACGCCCCGATCTCCCGCAGGCTAATCGGCCATTCCTGCTAGGCGGGAATCACCCTCGCCAGCGCTCCCGCGGAACGATCGCTTGACCCATCCGGGCGTGATGCCGCACGAGCGTGATCCACGTCCGTGCAAGGCCATGGTTCATTGGCTGGCGGTTAGAGTTCTAAGCCACAGAGTCGCACAGATTGTCCGAGTGCAGCGGAGTCATGAACGCATAGGCGATCGGTAACAGGTTCACTGAGTCGACAAATATAGCGGAAGCATTGAAACACAAGTTGAAGTAAAGCAAGCTCTTTTATTGATATGAACATGTGTTACAGGCGGCGTATAGCCGAGATTACAAGTCGCTCAAGCCTCTCTCTCTGAAACATAAAGCGTGCCAACTGGCTACAATTATGGAATGATTGTACAGGCGATGATCAGGCGACGCTCCAACATTATGTCTTGTATATGTGCTTCAGTCCCGGACGCACCGTTGCAAGGCTTCAGAGGGAACTCCTGGCCTTAGCCCGCACGTTGGAGGCATCCGCACCGAACGAGGTTCTCCCGCACCCTGCATACAAACTGGTGGATTATCAGTACTTTGAATGCACTGGTGGGGAAGCTACTCGCCCGCTCGACAAATCCAAACACGTAATACAGGTTTCGTGCACCAACTATTAAGTTGTCTTTCTAGTTGCCTTAGGATCAGTTTCATGCAATATTAATAGCCTAACTCGTATGGCAGTGCGCCGTGCAACATGAGAGAAAACACGGCGAGACTTACCAACTTACCATCTCCTTCCCTGTCCAAGGCAAACATTGAGGCAAACATTATAATTTCAAGCATAACAAGTATGAGCATTCAGGAGGCAAGCATATGCAAACACGATATTGTTTTAACATGATCGTTTAGGCGTTAAGTTGTTCATTGATGCGATGCAGTGACTCGCACGCGGATAGCCGCTAAGCGAGGATGACTTATCTATATGAACATAATGTCGCTGGCATAGCCATAAAGGACAGTTTAGTCTCAGGGCGAAGTGACGTACAATGCGGGTGGCGAGCCCCATCGCATAACACTTGCCGGGTAACATACGACTAACATACGTCCCGTCCGGATCGGATCGGTCCCAGTGCCCCGGTGACCGTCCGCGAAACTCAACATAACATACCTTGTGCACACAAGCTGTCCGCGACAATGCAGGTCAGGGTCTATTCATATTCCATAGCTTGACATGATAATCATGAAACTTAAACTTAATCTGAACGAGCATATTGCTCCACGAGCTGGGATTCCATCAGTACATAACACGATCCTCGTTCAGATGCATACTTAGCATGATTATCATTCAAGTGTGATTCACGTTCAGTATTCATTCTTGCTTAATGCATTCCCCTGGTTCGGGATATGCCTTGGTGACCTAATGGTCCCGAATACTTGCAGGTTCATTCAGGCACGGAACGACTACGTAGTAGTCTCCCGGGGTTTGGATGAAAACATGGCAACGTACAAGCAGACAAGCATGCATTTCTAAGGAACATAAGTAAACACGTTTGCTCGGACCCGAAGGTAAGCCAAGAGATAAAATCGTTAGGGACTTAGCATGCGAGGGTCTGAGTATAAGCAGTATTTCATTTCCATGTTCTAGCAAGCAATACAAGTTGGGATTATTCCCTTAGCTAGGTGCGTTGGATTTATTAGCATGCAGGGGGTTATTCATCTAGCGACTAGCATGAATATTCCAGATTTTATGTGTGCTGGCTAAGCAAAGACAAGTTCACCGTAGCCACCCACCTTAGCGATGATTCGCCTCGGTAGAGCGATACGCCTGAGCGAGCCTCTGAAAGCCTAAGTCGGGATTCCTGTAGGGACAAGTCTGGATATCATTTGCTTCTTGTTGGAGGCAAAGTGGGTCAGGACAGCTGCACTATTGCCGTTTGAAACGGCAGTCCGCTTGAGCGGAACGGGGTGTTACATCCTACCCAACTTAGAAAAAGTCTCGTCCTCGAGACTTACTAAGGACAAGCAGTAATCTAGGGTTGAGGCAAACCTAGACAAGTCGTTGTACTTGTTCATTTGGATATTCACTTGCACAAGCTTCGAAATCAGCATATCGCTTAGACTGGATCGTGCGCACTTTCGAAGGGCCCCTCTAGCGTGAATACGTCAACCAGCTCAGTGATAGCGAAGTCTTAGCACTCGAGTTTCACCTTTTCTTAAGTCTTCGATGGTGCACTAGTTCAAGGCGTCCCTCGAATAGATGCATTCAACCAAACTTAGAGTTGATGAAAATTGGACAAGCTACTAGCGATACTCTCAAGGGTTCGCACAGGTTGGCACAAAGGCCACTCGCAGCATACAACCAGACAAGCAATCATATCATTACATTCAAAATGCATTTTGAAAGTATTTAGACTTATTGTTGGAACATCCCATCGAGGCATTGAGAGAGAGCGTGCACATAACCCACGAACGAGCTTTCGAAACAGAGATATCGAATTGAAGGCCAAAGGCGTAGAAGCCAGGCTCTGATACCAATATGTCACGTCCCGATCTCCCGCAGGCTAATCGGCCGTTCCCGCTAGGCGGGAATCACCCTCGCCAGCGCTTCCGCGGAACGATCGCTTGACCCATCCGGGCGTGATGCCGCACGAGCGTGATCCACGTCCGTGCAAGGCCATGGTTCATTGGCTGGCGGTTAGAGTTCTAAGCCACAGAGTCGCACAGATTGTCCGAGTGCAGCGGAGTCATGAACGCATAGGCGATCGGTAACAAGTTCACTGAGTCGACAAATATAGCGGAAGCATTGAAACACAAGTTGAAGTAAAACAAGCTCTTTTATTGATATGAACATGTGTTACAGGCGGCGTATAGCCGAGATTACAAGTCTCTCAAGCCTCTCTCTCTCTCTGAAACATAAAGCGTGCCAAGTGGCTATAATTATGGAATGATTGTACAGGCGATGATCAGGCGACGCTCCAACATTATGTCTTGTATATGTGCTTCAGTCCCGGATGCACCGTTACAAGGCTTCAGAGGGAACTCCTGGCCTTAGCCCGCACGTTGGAGGCATCCGCACCGAACGAGGTTCTCTCGCACCCTGCATACAAACTGGTGGATTATCAGTACATTGAATGCACTGGTGGGGAAGCTACTCGCCCGCTCGACAAATCCAAACACGTAATACAGGTTTCGTGCACCAACTATTTAGTTGTCTTTCTAGTTGCCTTAGGATCAGTTTCATGCAATATTAATAGCCTAACTCGTGTGGCAGTGCGCCGTGCAACATGAGAGTAAACACGGCGAGACTTACCAACTTACCATCTCCTTCCCTGTCCAAGGCAAACATTGAGGCAAACATTATAATTTCAAGCACGACAAGTATGAGCATTCAGGAGGCAAGCATATGCAAACACGATATTGTTTTAACATGATCGTTTAGGCGTTAAGTTGTTCATTGATGCGATGCAGTGACTCGCACGCGGATAGCCGCTAAGCGAGGATGACTTATCTATATGAACATAATGTCGCTGGCATAGCCATAAAGGACAGTTTAGTCTCAGGGCGAAGTGACGTACAACGTGGGTGGCGAGCCCCGTCGCATAACACTTGCTGGGTAACATACGACTAACATACGTCCTATCCGGATTGGATCGGTCCCAGTGCCCTGGTGACCGTCCGCGGAACTCAACATAACATACCTTGTGCACACAAGCTGTCCGCGACAATGCAGGTCAGGGTCTATTTATATTCTATAGCTTGACATGATAATCATGAAACTTAAACTTAATCTGAACGAGCATATTGCTCCACGAGCTGGGATTCCATCAGTATATAACACGATCCTCGTTCAGATGCATACTTAGCATGATTATCATTCAAGTGTGATTCACGTTCAGTATTCATTCTTGCTTAATGCATTCCCCTGGTTCGGGGATATGCCTTGGTGACCTAATGGTCCCGGATACTTGCAGGTTCATTCAGGCACGGAACGACTACGTAGTAGTCTCCCGGGGTTTGGATGAAAACATGGCAACGTACAAGCAGACAAGCATGCGTTTCTAAGGAACATAAGTAAACACATTTGCTCGGACCCGAAGGTAAGCCGAGAGATGAAATCGTTAGGGACTTAGCATGCGAGGGTTTGAGTATAAGCAGTATTTCATTTCCATGTTCTAGCAAGCAATACAAGTTGGGATTATTCCCTTAGCTAGGTGCGTTGGATTTATTAGCATGCAGGGGGTTATTCACCTAGCGACTAGCATGAATATTCCAGATTTTATGTGTGCTGGCTAAGCAAAGACAAGTTCACCGTAGCCACCCACCTTAGCGATTATTTGCCTCGGTAGAGCGATACGCCTGAGCGAGCCTCTGAAAGCCTAAGTCGGGATTCCTGTAGGGACAAGTCTGGATATCCTTTGCTTCTTGTTTGAGGCAAAGCGGGTCGGGACAGCTGCACTATTGCCGTTTGAAACGACAGTCCGCTTGAGCGGAATGGGGTGTTACAACTAGGTCCTCAGAGGGACGTAAAAAGATACATAAAAACATACCATAATAAACTGCAATAAACATCCAATAAGGTTCGTTTAATTCTAATTGATATGTAGTTTAAGAACAACTTTTCCGCGTATGGACTATCTGGATAATACAATAGGATGTACATAATTCTCTTGCAGATCCAGGGGTTACTGGCATAACGTCTTGCGATCGTCCTAGGCCTACAGTAAATAATAGGGTCATAATACCTCACATCTCCGGCAGAGCTTACGGGCAAATAAGAAAAAGTATAAAGGAGTCACATACGCTTACTCATTATTCTCCCCACCCAATTCTACTAGTTGTGCCATATTCATGACACATAAATACCTCTAGTAACTGCTAAGTCTTCTAGCATATCTCTATTAGCAGTTATTTTCTATCGTACGTCCCATACATACTGATGATCAGTCAATACGCAAGTCCGTAATCTACATGAGACTCACAACTCATGTAATACTTATTTCATGGCCAAATAAAACATAATAATGCCTCAAAATCATGTGCTGTCTTTTAACTCTAAGTCGACATGCATAATATAAAAGGACAAATAATGACGCATCTCGTCGTTACACCCAAGTCTTCTTGGATGCGCAGTTTAATAATATAAATAAATAAGAAACTAAGTAACAGAAATGAAATATGCAATAATGATTGTAAATAAACAGTTATCATGGCAAGGTATACTTGTCTGGTAGTTATTTGGTGCTGAAATAACTTAAGACAACATGTACCACGAATCCAAAAAATATAGAAGCAACACAAACATCTCTGGATGCTGAAACAAATATCACCAACATTTTCAGAATGAGGGTTGTTTGAAGTTGCAAGATATGTGGTATACCCTAACCCGAAACAAGTTTGTTGACAGTAGGGATCACCATGCAACGGCATTTGTCTGCCTTTTTCGTAGTTGAGGCCTGGCTCCAACTTCAAATCATAACCCATGCTTTGCATAATCTTCAAAGCTTGTGGGCTATATCTGTGGACTTGTATTTTTCCAGCATCAGATTCATGAGAACCTTCTTGTACAATCGGTCTATTCCGCATGCAACCGAAGACTATTGGATGTTGATTGTTGTGAGTAGGTGGAACAACAAAGATAGAATCTTCATGCGGCCCATATGTCGTGACGACATTAGATGTTGACGCTACTTCCCACACATATGGATGATAGAAGTCTATAGCTTCCAAGAATTTTTGTGCTATAGGTTCTATATCGTTATGAGGGGAAGATTCCTAATTAGGAAATTGAGCATCAGTATACTGGAAAAGAGAATCTTTATTATCGCCAGAAACCATGTTCTCGGATATATTTACATCAGCTGACTGCTTGTTGCGCCTAAGGTCAATGACCAAAGGTGGAGGCTTCTTGTTCAGACTGATCACTAGGGGATCATTTCCCCCTCCCGATTTGGTTTTGCCCAAGTGGATAGTCACAGGTTCCATGACTTTTGGACGGGTAGTCCGTCCTTTCACCTGGATTGACAAAGGTTGCTCAGCAGATGGTTCTCCTGGCTCCTGGTAGGATTCCTCTTTCGTCTTGCCTGATACCTCCTTCATGTAGTCTTGGGTGTACAATATGGCATCATAATAGTAGGACTCAACTCCTTTGAACGGGTTGAGATCAGCAAACTCTGTTTTCACTGTCCCTTGGACGTCTACATATTTGAAGCATTAATGTAGAGTTGAAGGAACAATATTGTGATCGTGGATCCATGGTCTGCCCAACAGAATGTTGTAAGACACCTCTAAATCAATGACGTAGCATGTAGCCACTGATCTAAGGTTACCAATCTAGATTCTCAAATGAATCTTCCCCAACGGTTTGCTTTTCCTGGCATTAAAACCCACGATTGTGGTGGTAGTGTAAGTCAGTTCGCTTGTAGGAATTCTCAACGGTCTTAACAAACTAAGAGGGATAATGTTGATCGACGATCCCGGATCTATGTGAATCCGGTCTACCTCAACGGAGTCGACGTATCCGGTGTAATAAAGAGGCATGTCGTGTCTGTTATATTTCAACAACATGTCCTCTTGAGTGAAAGTGATGTTAGGGACCACTTCCATCACACTATGGCATTGAGGACATGCCACGGGCTCTTTATCAGGGGATTTGAGCTGAGTCAAGCATACATCCGCTTGCATTAACGCTTCACTCAAGGCTTGACGAGTGTCTTTGGATAGCCTAAGTAGCTCAAAAATGGACAGTCTGGCCGGAGTATTAGCCAATTGAGCCAAGATGTCGAAGTTATAAGATTTCTCTAAACCTTTGTTTTGAATATTCTTCAAAGGTTTATCGAAACGAACTTCTTTCTGCTTGCCTTTATCCACCGAGGTTGGTTTAGACGGACCTGCCTCTGGGATAACAGGTTCAGGTTCTAGATGTTTAGCAGGCGAAGTGTCTGCCTTTGCTTCCTCCTGGCTACCTCCATAGTCTTTAAGGTAGGATTTTCCTGACCAGGTTTCGGTTGTTAAAACCTCTTCTTCTGACGTCGGAGATATTGCAACCATATGACATGGTTTACATCTTGAGTTCTTTTTAGACTTAGCTTTAGCAGCTTTAGTCTCTTCCTCAATTTCTGACACCAGATCAAGGTGGACCCACATGATCTCCCCACGCTTGGTAGTTAGGGGAACTAAGTCATAATTTTGACTCTTGGTAGGAGGGAGATTAACAATGTTCATCATTGCCCGTGGAATAGGTACCACACCATCCAGGACTTCTTGAGGGGGCATATTGCCAAATTGGAGCGAGATCATGTTTGCAGTGACCGTCTTTCAATTATTACGCAGAGTGATGGCCTTGGCGTCAATCAGCTCCTGGATTTTCTTTTTCAGTACATAGCATGCCTTTGTGGGGTGATGTATGTACCTGTGGAAAATGCAGTACTTAGGATTATTTTTACTGCCGACTTTATTTGGACGCTTTACCTCGGAGAGAGTAAGCTTGCCACTTTTGACTAGACAATCGAATATGCTCAAAATATCATCGTCATCAAAAAATATTCCTCTATAGGTCTGGAAGTCCCAGGTTTCGTCTGTGCAGTCACTGGAGTATTTTTCCTGGACGTGTTGATGGCCAGAGCTTCCTTTCCTTTGGAACTACGAGTATGGTTATTATTGGAGGATGACCGCTTCCCTCGATCAGAGGTAGAGATCATGATTCCGTTGTCACGAGCCTTCCGACCGTTGTCTTCAGCGGCTACCGCTGACATGATAAACGAGGGCCAATCATGGAACTTATATGGTCCCGTGAATACTGAGAACAGTGGGAGAAGGTTCTTCCTGCATATGTCTACCAAGGTAGAATCTGGAACTCCGGGAGGCATCTGCAAAGTAGCCTGACGAAAACGTTCAATAAAAGTATGAACGTTTTCTTTCTCCTTCCGCTTTACTTCGATGAGTGATGACATAGACATGTCCATTCCTCCTTCATAGAATCGAGCGAAGAACAGAGTCTTGAAATCTTCAAAAGAAGTAATGCAGTTGTCCACTAGACTACGATACCATTGGTAGGCCACTCCAGACAGACAGCCTTTAAACACTCGAGTGAGAAGGGCGTCATTCCCTTGCAACAACACCGTCATCATGCTGAAGTAATTCATATACTGGCTTGGGGACATTTTTCCCTCAAACAAAACTATAGCCTATGGTTTGTATTTTGGTGAGAAAGGGATCTCGTTCCAGATAGCTGGGTATGGCTGGTTGATTCCCAACTTCTTGAGCTGATCCTTATGCTTCAAGGCATCAAATTGGGCTTTTAATTCCCGAACTGCCTGTATCGGATCTTCAGTTGGGAAAGGAACAGCAGAGAGGTAAGAGATCGGTTGCATTGTAACTCCTACAGGAGGTAATACATTCTCTGGGTTAAGGGGTTGAGGAGCAGCTGATTCTTGATTTTGAATAGGCTCCTGGCTTGCATTGGATGGTGGCATGTCTACCCCCACCCGTACTTGAGTCGGAGGAACAGGTGCTTGAGCTACCGTAGTTGTATGTTGAGTCACCATCATTTGGTGCATACTCTCCATCATGGTATGCATCTCTTTAAGCGATGCTTCCAATACAGCGATGCTTTATTCCATACTTCCTGATGGGGAAGCCTCTTCATGTTCGTCTCTAACGGCATAAACTCCCATTTCTCTGGATGCCACTGAGGGATTAGTATAGATCTCTATAGAGATTGAGTCTATACTTTCAGCATCAAATTCAGAAAACTGGCGACCCCCAGGGTCGAAATCAGAAGAATATGAAGCCGATTGTCGTGCCCTCGAGCGGGTGTTTCAAAAAACACCTGCCTCTATATTCTCAAGGAGTCTGTCAAATCTCTTTTGGCTCGGAGTTCTAGAGGGATGACGTCTTGAACTTGACCTTTCTCTAGGAATGTGCGAAGCCATGTTTATCGACGTGAATGTCGGTTCTTTTTCCTGTAAGGACAAAGAGTAGTTCAACCGGTCGAAAACTGACCGTTTTGTCTTAGAACATCAGTAGTTAATTACAACCTTATGACTATTACAACAATTCTCCCTATGGGGTGTAATAGACATATTAGAAAATCTTCTGTCTTTGCGTTTCTGGATCAAGAAATCATGCAAATCAGGAGGATTAACATAAGAAGAAGAGGGCTTATTATGCCTTTTTATATCAGTAGGAGCGAGGAGATTGGGAACCACAACCCTCTCTCTGCCATAAGAATACAATAATTCTTTCATGTGAGTAGCATACGATCCATTATCCTTCTGAGGAGCGTATTTTCCCCTAAAATGGGTCTTCATTATGTGGACAGGTTTATCCTGGCGTAATTTGGAGTTTGGCACTGGTTCGCGTAAAACAGGAAAAGTCCTCAAGCGGCCTCCAGCGTCACGCGTAATCTGAAGAGTAGGCAACTTCTTCTCTTGTGGGCGTACAAGCCTAGCGGTTGGGAGATCCGCTACTCGTTTTCCCTTGATGTGATCCCAGGGTCCATCTGCCTCATCATAGATGGGAGATGTATTTTTACGCGCAGGGCGCGTTTAAAATTTCTGCACGGGCACTGAGGCCTTGCTAGAAATTTTGTCTGTCACGTCACAAACGGGAGACGAAGTTTTACGCGCAGAGCGCGTGTTAGACTTCTGGATTAGCACTGCGATATTGCCAGATGTTTTGTCTGCCACGTCACAGACGGGAGACAAATTTTTATGCACAAGGCGTATAGGCCGTGTAGTCACAACGTTGTTAATCGGAGGAGAAGAGCTTACAGGAAGGGTAGAGGATGTCTTGGGCATCCATACTTTACGCAGCTTTCTGTTGTTCTGGATAGAGAGGGAATGAGAGCTACCCCCTGCACGAAGCATGTCTTCATAAGCAGATTGGTCGAATTGGACGACCAAAGTCTTCTTCGTCGATCCAACGGATACAATATCGTGTTGAGCAATTGCTTTCTCGTCAGATGAGAAAGTTGTCCCCAGCTGAGTCACCATCTTGTGTTTGATGATAAACAAAAAAATAAAACTAGGTTTATACGAAACCCTTTCTTCGTTTACAAATAAGAAAAAAGAGTACAATTAATCCTATACGAGGATGTTAAGTACAATAAAAATGATTCTGAAGAAAAATTGCTATAGGAGTCTGATCTGCAGTCGATCATTTTGTTCCTTGGACCACACGATGATGAAGAAGTGCTGTAGAAGAAGAAGAAGCTTCAAAGGTTGCAAGTGGGATTGAATTCTCGTTGTCGAAGTTGTCAATCGACACTCTCTGTCTGTGCTCTCTGCTCCTCTTTCGATTCGATCCCTGATCTTGATCTTTTCTTTCCGACCCTTATTCACAATAACTGTCCAGTTAGCGTAGAAGCCAAACTGTGAAGAGAGTTGCACCCTTTACGCGGCGGTTATAATAACTGCTACCCACGTTTGAATGATCTCCTAAATTCGCGTATGACGCGTGTCCCATTATGAGGTAACGCGTATAACCGCTCCTCGAAGATCACGGCATGCAAGCCACATAGGCAACTGCCCCTCGCGTAAAGATGGTTGGCATAAAAGCCAAATAACTGTCTTGTTGGCGTAAAAGCCAAATAGCTGCCTTGTTGGCGTAAAAGCCAAATAGCTGTGTAAAGCTTGATACTGCATGAATAATAGATAACCAGCGTAAAACTAGCCAATTATCCTTCCTGACTGAGGTCTTGAGCGTATTCTGGGCTAAATAGCCTTATCATGTACTTTTGCAAATATAGCCTGAGTTGGCGTATTTCAAGGAGACAGCATACGGCGTACTCCTATAGTTGAAAATAGCCTGGTTGGTGTAACATGCAAGGATGGTGATGTGAGTGTATTAGTCACAGTTTTAGCTCTCTCAGTCATTGAAAATAGAACAAAATCTCGTGCATTAAATGCAGAGATCTGCCCCTATCTCGTGCATTAAATACAGAGATATGCCTTGAGCTCTGTACGAGACAGCTTTTGACGTGGCGTCTGATTTCGTCTCATCTCGAGCGTAAAAACTCATCTCTGCCTGTGTAAAATAGGCAGCGTATTCCTTGAATGCGTAAAAATGACTTGTATCAAGGATATATCACTAAACGACAGCCTGGACCTCTGTGCAGAATCATTATTACAGCCGTCCTCTCGATCGTCGTACAGTACTTTTGTCAGGAGTCAGGTTCACTGTTCTGTCTGACAGATTCATTCGAGGAATATGAAGAGTTCCTCGTACAACTTCATGCCGCATTAAAAGGAAACGTATTTTACGTCGGAGGGAGGTGTAGCAACCTTTTATGCCAAAACAGCCTTGAAGTGCTGCTTTACGCGGGCTGTTCTACAGCCATATTTTACGCCATACAGCGCTGAAGCTCTGTTTTACGCGTATAGCTCTGAAGTCATATTTTTATGCTACACAGCGCTGAAGCTTTGTTTTACGCAGACTTCATGTATGTTAGGGGTTTTACGCGTATAATTCCCCAGCGTATTTCATGCTTCTACAGTTGGAAACTGGTAATAGTCGAGTTTTGGGGGAGTTAGCTCACAACAATAAGTTGGGTTAGGGGGGATGTATTCTTGGTATCCAATTCACTATTGAGTATCACATATAACAACAATTATGATGAGACACAGTTGGGTATGTTGGCACAGCACACACGTATCAGTTATGTAATTGGAAACGGTCCACTCATTCATTCACCCTTTTATTCTTCCATTCACTTGTAGTTGTCCATCTATTTTAGCATTCAGTCCACATAGGATTAGTCACAACAAGTTGGATTCGGGGTAGTTGATTGACAGTTAGTTAAGGAGTTGGGGGTATTATGTGAGTGTGGGTTAAGTTATAGTTTTAGTAGCTATTAGTTAGTCCACACTAAGTATTAGAGTGATACCTAGTATAGAGTATTAGTATTAGTACTATAACTAGGTATTGATATCTATATATGATATATAGTGTATATATATTACTTGATATATAATGACTAGTATATATACATGTGTTAGGTAAATACTTAGAGTTAGAAGCTAAATAGCTATTACCCTTGAGATAAACTAGTTTAACTAGTCTTGACCTAGAAACATAGGGTTGACCTAGTTTTGACTAGAGTTGACCAATGTTGACTAGTTTTACTCCAAAAGTTAACCCTTGACCTAGTTGGCGCCATTTGACCAGAATGACCTAGTTTGACCGAGTTTAGCTAGAGTGACCTAGAAATGGCCTAAAAATTATATTTTGGCTCATTTAAGCATGTTATCACTTCATCATACCAAATGACATGAGATTTCATATATAATTTTGTGTGACACCAGTTCGGATACCGTTCTACCTTATTTGCTCAGGATCTCAGACGAGTATATTTCTCTGTTAGTTTTCAGTAATTGATAGTGTATATATCGCATATTCTAGATCTGTTTTACTTGATTCTGACACCATGATTACACGAGCTGGTATTATATGGATCCAGTAAGGAGATATTATTTATTTGACACGTGTATCGGATACTTCTTACATATATACTTTAGTGTATGCTTCGGGTATTTCTTGTGCTCGTATTCATCGTGTGCTCCGTGTGCTCATATTATATCCATGTGTGTAACGTGTCGTGATTTGATCCATAAATATTAGTCGGGACGGGGGAGTATGAGTTGGTTAGGTGATCAACATTTAGCGTATTCGTGTGCAAGCCAATTATACGATACACGTATAATTGATTTACCATAGTATAAACTTGTGCAACCCAACCCGGTCATATAATGAATTTGTACTCTAAATTACTTAGATAATATTACCAGTTCTCTTGTTACAGTGCACAACATATTTCTTATATCTATTTTTCAGTTATTCTTATGTTTATATGCCTAGTTCAGCTGTATTTTCCATTTTATAGTACATATGCATCTTGTATACTTTTATATTGTTGTTATATATATTTTTACCATGTATATAAAACTACTTTCAGAGTATTATATTTTGCTCAAATTTTGACTGGATATATTTTTTTAGACTGATATTTAGAGGATTGGTGTCCTACCTATTACGGCCCACAGGATGGAGAGCTAGCTGAGGTAGCACCCTTAGCCCAGGACGATCAGGCACCAGTCATCGAGGAGACATACCTAGCTATAGCAGACCCTTAGCTAGTATTTATTGTACTGTATATGTCTCCAGCATTAGACTGTTGCATATTGATTACATTGAGACTATTTATGTTTATTGTTAGACTATAGACTTGTTATTACTATGACTTGTAATTCTCTTCTGTTTATGACATTGTGCCATTATCTATCTTTAGTTTGATTGATTGAGTATTGATGTTATATATTCATTTTGTCCTACTTTTGGAGTTGAGTTACCATTGACATATTGTATAAATATCTTGCGTGAGTTTGTTAGATAGTATTGTGGACCTTTACCGCGTTCTACCATCGATGCTGCGGTGTAGGCTGGACGTACCTACGACTCATGTCAAATTTTTGGCTGTGGGTCGTGACAAATTTTTAGTGGTGGCCCACGCAGGTCGAGGTCACAACTAGTACGATATAGTAATAGTAACCCAAGTTGGAAACTATTACGAGCCTGCTATAGGACTTAGGATATAGGACGAGAGAGTACTCAATCATAACTAGAAAATTTTCTAATCAATTGAATTTTTCTAATTCTCAGTCATTCTAAATATTGTTTTTCTTGAATATTATTGTCTTTCCTTGATGATATCGTACCTTGTGCTTATTAATTTCTTGGTTTGATCTATCTTCGGGATGCCTCCGTAGACTAGGTCATAGCGATCGACAGCAGCTTCGGAGAGGTCGATGATTTCTTGACCCCATGTCCGAGCAGCAGCAGACGATGTTCCACCTCCACCAGTTCGGAGGGTTGCCTCACCAGTTCAGGTGGGAACCTCAGCTATTTTTGGGGGTCCTCCTCCTCCTCCTCCACCTATTCAGAGGATTATTCCAGCCACTGCGGAGGGTTATCCTCCTTCTCCTCCAGCAGTTCAGAGGGCTATTTTAGCAGGGTCGGAGGGTCTTCCACCCCTGCCATCAGTGCCAGCTGACGGGGCATAGATCTTCGCCATATTTTGAGAGATGATAGCGGCGCAGCAGAGACAGGCGGATATACTATGCCAGGGCATTGAGAATGCCCACCAGGTTGCATTGGCTGTAGTGGAGAAGGTGGCGTCGCCCCAGCCATAGGATGCACAGCCCATACCTGGAATCATATAGCATTTCAAGAAGTCGGGTCCCCGCAACTTTAAGGGGACAGAGGATATTATCTACACTGACAACTTACTCGAGTACCTCGAGCATATTATGCGCTTGTCCTGTCTTGCCGAGGACCTGAGGATAGAGGCGATGGGATTGCAGATGTCAGATATTGCTAGCACTTGGTTTCGGAATGAACCACAGATTTCTGATCTCGGGTTGACATATGATGGCTTCAAGGATCTGTTCAAGAGAAAGTTCTTCCCATGCACGAAGAAACTCAACCTGGAGCAACAGTTTCAAAACCTCCAGCAGAAGGGCTTGTCGGTAGAGGAGTACGCCGCAGAGTTCGACAAGATGCGCAGGTATACGAGGAACATGGTACAGGATCTATAGAAAAGGGCGAGCCATTTCAAGGAAGGCCTAAACTGGGATGTGAACTCCCTTATTTCTTTGAGCCATGAGACATACGAGACGATTCTTGCGGAGGCCCGCAAGGTCAAGAGCGACCTGAGCTTAAGGCCCAAGAGGGACCGAGAGATATTCGACAGCGGTAGTGCGGTCACAGCCAAGCGGCCCTAGTTCCAGTAGCAGCAACAACAACAACGAACCTTCCAGCCTCAGCGTCAGCAGCCTAAGAGGCATCAGCAGCAGCCTCTTATCTGTAATTTCTGCAAGAATCTAGGACACGGATGGAACGTCTGCAGCAAAAGGTTAGGAGTATGTTTGTTTTGTGGAGCGGCATATTACCAGTTTAGAGACTGTCGTCTGGCACCAGCTCGTCTAGGTCAGGGTGGAGCTCTTGCTCAGAGAGCACCAGTTCGAGCACCAGCAGCACCTGTAGCACAGTAGAGGGGACCTCCACTCCCGACCCAGCAAGAGCATTTTACGCAGAATCAACAGCAGAGGGGGGCACCACAGGGGCGAGCATTCGCCATGACGATTGAGAAGACGGAGCCAGTTGGAGATGTCATCGCAGGTTCGATTCTCCTAGATTCTATTCCAGCATTAGCTTTGTTTGATTCTGTTGCTTCTCATAGTTTTGTATTAGTGTCTTTTGCTCTTAAGCACCATTTAGAGGCTGAATCTTTTAGTAGGACTTGCAAGATCATGACTGGGGGTGGCATCATCCTGGTTAGTGATATTTGCAAGAATCGAAGAGTTACTTTGGGAGGTCGGAAGTTGAGTGCATGCTTACTCGTAATGCCACTTTTGAGCTACGACATTGTACTCAGGATGGATATGTTGAGTTGGCACCATGCTAGCATAGATTATCGTGGAGGCAGAGTTTTTTTTCGGTCGTCAAGAGAGCCAGAGTTTGAGATAGCCAGAGGAGAAGCGGAGTAGAGCGAGGGAGTCTTCTGTGGAGCCTGGTGGAAGGGAAGGAGTTGCCACATCCTTTAATTTTGAAGTTCCAGG
Source organism: Iris macrosiphon (assembly GCA_036927795.1). Lineage (NCBI taxonomy): Eukaryota > Viridiplantae > Streptophyta > Magnoliopsida > Asparagales > Iridaceae > Iris > Iris macrosiphon. The sequence goes on from JAYESA010000319.1 coordinate 203,149, forward strand.
ATGTCTTTCCAGAGGAGTTGCTGGGGTTGCCGCTAGACAGAGATGTTGAGTTCTCTATAGACTTGGTACCAGGCGCAGAGCCGATATCACAACATATTTATAGGGTGAAGAACAGTGAGTTGGCGGAGTTGAAGAAGCAGGTGGACGAGTTGCAGGACAAGGGCTTCATCAGATCTAGTTTATCATCATGGGGTGCTCCGTTATTATTTGTACCAAAGAATGATAGATCGGTATGCATGTATATCGACTATAGGGCTCTAAACAACCTCACTATCAAGAATAGATACACGTTGCCGAGGATAGATGATCTCTTCGATCAGTTGGGCGGAGCCAAGGTATTCTCGAGGATAGACTTGAGGTCAGGCTACCACCGGGTGAAAGTGAAGAGGGAAGATATTCCGAAGACGACTTTTTAGATACGGTACGGCCAGTTTGAGTTCATGGTGATGCCGTTTGGGTTGACCAATACTCCAGTGGTGTTCATGAACATGATAAACAAGATGTTCCACCAGTACCTTAATAAGTTCATGGTGGTGTTCATCGATGATATTCTTGTGTATTCGAAGACACCAGTGGAGCACGAGGAGGACTTGGGTATAGTTTGGGAGACTCTCAGGAATGAAGAGCTTTATGGAAAGCTTTTGAAGTATGAGTTCTTCCTAGACAAGGTTAAATTCCTTGGACATGTGGTGACAGAAGAGGGGATCTCAGTAGACCCGGAGAAGATTTCGGCAGTGGAGTCATAGGCTACTCCAAGTTCAGTGGCAAAGATCAGGAGCTTTCTGGGTCTGACAGGATACTACAGAAGGTTTGTACAAGACATCTCCAGGATTGCAGAGCCGATGACTAGGCTGACCAAGAAGGACGTGGAATTTGTGTGGTCAGAGGAGTGATAGGTCACTTTTGATGAGCTGAAGAAGAGATTGACGACAACTCCAGTGTTGACATTGTTATCGAGGTTAGGTAGATTTACTATTTATAGTGATGCTTCAGGGAGGGATTTTGGTTGCATTCTGTAGCAGAATAGGAAGATGGTTGCCTATGCTTCTAGGCAATTACGTCCTCATGAGAAGAACTACCCCACCCACGATCTAGAGTTAGTAGCAATCATTTTTGCTCTAAAGTTGTGGAAACACTATCTGTACGGAGAGCGTATGGAGATCTTCACAGACCACAAGAGCTTGAAGTACGTATTTACCCTGAAAGAGCTAAACATGAGACAGTGGCGGTGGTTGAAGTTGATGAAGGACTTCGACATATTATTGCAGTACCATATAGGGAAGGGCAACGTAGTCGTCGATGCCTTAAGCAGGTATCTAGTGGCAATGTACTTGACATCAGACAGATACTTATTGGCCGACTTGGAGAGCTTGGGTATTAAAGTGGTAGTTCCTGGTATCAAGATACAGATATGGGGATTACAGATACAGTCAGAGCTTATGGACAGGATCAGGACCACACAGTATGATGATGTGCCTCTGAGGAGCATTAGAGCACAGGTTTATGCCGGATTATTTGATGAATTCACCATTACTGAGGATGGTTCCTTGCGGCACGGTACTAGGTTATGTGTGCCCAGTGGAGAGTTGTGCGAGAAGGTTCTGCAGAAGGCGCATCGCTCTCAGTACTCTATGCATTCAGGTGCCAACAAGATATATAGGGATATGAGGGAGCATGTGTCACGCCCCGATCCCGAAAGGGTCAAACGTCCTCGCTGGATCCTTCACGGAACCGATTCGTCCTCGCTGGGACGTGATGCCGTACGAGCCTGGAGTTGCGCTCGTACAAGGCAAGAACTTACAGTTATAGGAACCCACTTTGAAACCCAATTTAGAAAACGCATTCACAGATAATTGAACACAAGTGCAGGAAAGAAATATGCTTTTTCATTGATAATTCAGAGTAATTTACATAGAGTCTACATTGATGCGCCTTCTCGGCTACTTGAATTATATTAGAAAAGATAACTCAAAATGCAGGGCGCGCTCCATCAGATAGTCCCCGTCGTCCATACATTACGCCCTTGTATAGGTTGAAAGTCCAAGCCTCCAAAATGATCTGACTTCAACTATACTTCAAAATAGAGGTGCTCCTAACGCCTCTTCGTCTATCCACTAGCGTTGCACCGTCTGAGTGCCTGAAATAGTTGCCCACAACGTGGGTCAGTACTCAACTTGTACTGGTGAGCGGGATGAATCCCACTCGACTAAATCGACACTAGCTTATTAGGGGCGAGCATGCATTAAGATTACTTCTATAAAGAAGCAAGTGACTTCAATTTATATCAGTTGCATGTTTTGATATAAATGAAAATAGCATCGAATCCAACCAGTACATCGGTTGCTTACTCAACCGATGCACGCCTTCCCTGCAGCGAAACACAAGTATACTTACCATCTGCACAAGACAATAATTAGCATGCGTTTCATTCTCTTTCGGTCATTGGTGTGATCGACACCTTAGGGACATATTTCTCCGCCTTAGCGGCGCGCCCTATCAGCCCGGGTAGCAAGCCCTGCTGGAGGTCCCGCTAAGCATCGTGACTAGCACGAATCGAATATTTCCCTCCGGATCGATACGGTTCCAGTGCCCCGGAAACCGTTTCGAGGAAATGCCAAACCTTGTGCACAAGTTGTCCCAGACCATGCAAATGCATGAATATTTCACATCTCATACAATGCATCGAATTAAACAGAAGAAGTAAAGCAGCAATATATATCTTATGCAACAGTTCACATTTTCTCAATGCGGTGTTCCGATTTTGATATCCCATGGGTCCAAATTCTATCCGAGGCACCAGGCCGCAGCCAACAACCAAATTCCCTTTCCAACCAACTCAAATTATAAGGTGTGCAAGCATATAGTAAAATTAGTCTACAATTCCCATGTTCCTTTCTTAGTGGCTGGCATGCATTGTGGCTAAGCATTTCCTAGGCGTCCAACCGGGCATCATCGAGTGAACGTTTGAAACATTAGAGATGTTGGCATGAAGAAGTAGGAAAGAAGGGACCAAACCACTCACTGGTTAAGGGAAAAGTTGCTGAAACAAGGAATCCCGCCTAGCGACGATCAAACGTCAGTTACGCGGACCTGCAACAGCACGAGCACCGAGTTAGAATTCTTGCCTATTCTTCCTTGCCGAACTCCCCAAAATTCAAGCTCCAATCAATAAAACCAACAGCGAAAACCAAGCAACTCGAAAGCAACACCAAATCAAATCCTAAAGCGGCAATCAAGAAAACCAAGCAACCAAACACGAAAACTATTGGACTCGTTTCAATAGAGGCCTTTCCATGAGTTGGAAAGGATCATCGCATTTCGTCCTTGGCAATAAGATGCCGAAGATCTAAGCATACTCTGACGGACTAGCCACAAGCCCAATTATATAGTGCACATCCCGGTCGGATCGGGATTTGAGGCACTACATAATATACCACTAAGAAAAAGTTTCGTCCCGAAACTTAAGAACAAGGCCCTACCTCCGACTGAGTGAACAACGAAGGATATTTCTCCTTCATCTCCGATTCCATCTCCCAGGTTGATTCCCTAACTGAATGGTTCCGCCACAGCACGCGAACCAAGGACATCGTACGGTTGCGAAGTACTTTTTCCTTACGATCCAGAATCTGCACCGGTTCTTCTGAGTATGATAAATCTGTGCGCAGTTCCAATTGTTCGAAGCTAACCACATGACTCGGGTCATGCACATACTTCCTCAGTTGAGAAACATGGAATACGTCATGCACTTCAGCCAAGGCGGGAGGTAGTGCAATCCGGTATGCCACAGCTGCCACTCGTTCCAGAATCTCGAAGGGGCCGACAAACCTGGGACTTAGTTTGCCCTTCACGCCGAAACGCATCACCCCACGCATCGGCGTCACTTTTAAGAATACATGATCCCCGACCACGAATTCCAAAGGTCTACGATGAGCATCGGCATAACTTTTCTGTCGGCTCTGTGCCGTGCGGAGTCTTTCCCGAATCAAGCGAACTTTCTCAACTGCCTGTTCTACTAGCTCTGGCCCGAGTACTTGCCGCTCGCCGACTTCGTCCCAACAAATTGGAGATCGACACTTGCGCCCATAAAGCGCTTCGTACGGTGCCATCTGGATGCTCGATTGATAGCTGTTGTTGTACGCAAACTCCGCCAACGTGAGATGCGTGTCCCAACTAGTCTTCAAATCGATTGCACACAGCCGTAACATATCTTCAAGTATCTGATTTGTCCTTTTCGTCTGTCCATCAGTCTGGGGGTGGTATGCAGTACTGAACTGTAGCTTGGTTCCCAAAGCAGACTGTAGGCTTGTCCAAAAATGAGATAAGAAGCGTCCGTTACGGTCAGAGACGATTGAGGCAGGTACTCCGTGTAATCGAACAATCTCGTCTATATAAATCTGTGCCAACCGATCGACGCTCCAAGTAATTTTTATAGGAAGGAAGTGGGCTGATTTGGTCAAACGATCAACTATGACCCAAATTGCATCATGCCCCCGCGGCGTCTTCGGAAATCCCACAATGAAATCCATAGTGATTTTGTCCCATTTCCACTCAGGAATAGCGAGGTTCTGCAGCTCCCCGCCGGGCCTCTGATGTTCAGCTTTCACCTGTTGACAGGCCATGCACTGTGACACAAAGGTCGCCACATCCCGCTTCATACCTTGCCACCAGAAGGTTCTGCGTAAGTCCATGTACATCTTAGTGCTCCCCGGATGCAAGGAATACTTCGCATAGTGTGCTTCCGCCATAATTTCCCTTCGGAGTTCTGGGTCGTTAGGAACACATAGCCTCCCTTTCATTTGTAAGGTCCCATCTTCGCCTGCCACAAAGTCAGACGTCTTCCCCGTCGAAATTAGTCCGCGTGCCTTCGCTAGGAACTGATCGCCCTCCTGAGCTGATTTGATTCTATCACGCAGACTTGGTTCAAGATGGAGTGATGCCAGCTGCACTCCTTGATGCTGAACACGGAGCTCGATGCCCATCGCCTCAAGATCTCGAAGTAAATGGTTGTTTATGGATAACGAGCCCACATACTTCCGACTCAGAGCATCAGCAACGACGTTTCCCTTGCCCGGTGTGTAAGCGATCGTCAAATCATAGTCCTTAATCAGTTCTAGCCAACGCCGCTGTCGGAGGTTCAGTTCTCGTTGTGTGAATAGATACTTGAGGCTCTTGTGATCTGTGAAGATTTTGCAAGCAACACCATAAAGATAATGCCTCCACAACTTCAGTGCAAATACAATTGCCGCCAATTCTAAGTCGTGAGTCGGGTAGTTTTTCTCGTGCGGCTTCAGTTGCCTGGAGGCGTACGATATTACCTTATCCCTCTGCATGAGCACACATCCCAAACCAAGTCCCGAGGCATCACTGTATATCTGAAACTCCTCTACCCCATCTGGAAGAGCAAGGATCGGAGCTGAAACAAGACGCTGCTTAAGTTCTTGAAAGCTGGCTTCGCAGTCATCACTCCATTTGTATACAATCCCTTTTTGAGTAAGGCGGGTCAAAGGCGAGGCCAGTTTAGAAAAATCCTGCACGAACCTACGGTAGTATCCCGCTAGGCCCAGAAAGCTTCGAATTTCGCTAGCTGATGTAGGTTGCTTCCAATCTACCACCGCCTCTATTTTCTTCGGGTCTACGGCGATGCCCTCTGCCGAGACAACATGACCCAGAAATGCCACGCTGTTCAACCAGAACTCACACTTGCTGAGCTTAGCGTACAACTGATGCTCTCGTAATGTCTGCAGCACGATCTTTAGGTGTTCCTTGTGTTCCGCCTCATTCTTGGAATATATTAGAATGTCGTCGATGAACACGACCATAAACTTGTCTACGTACGGCCGAAACACGCGGTTCATCAGATCCATGAAAGCTGCAGGGGCGTTCGTCAAACCGAACGACATCACAAGAAATTCGTAGTATCCGTATCGGGTCCTGAATGCAGATTTTTGAACATCATCTGGTTTGATTTTCAGCTGGTGGTACCCTGACCTGAGATCAATTTTAGAGAAAACTGTTGCACCTTGCAGTTGATCAAACAAGTCATCTATCCTTGGCAATGGGTACTGGTTCCGCACGGTCACCTTATTTAGTTCTCGGTAGTCAATACACATCCGCATGGATCCATCCTTTTTCTTCACGAATAGCACCGGAGCGCCCCACGGAGAAACGCTCGGACGAATGTATCCTCGGTCCAACAGATCTTGTAACTGAATCTTAAGTTCCTTCAGCTCTGCTGGGGCCATTCGATAAGGTGCCTTCGATATCGGTCGTGCATCCGGAAATGTGTCGATGCTGAATTCGATCTCACGATCAGGAGGCATTCCAGGCAGCTCGTCCGGGAAAACGTCAAGGAAATCTGCTATAACATCAGCCTGAGCTGCATTTGCACTTTCCTGCCGGGTGTCTCGAACTGAAGCTAAGTACCCTTCACAACCCGAATGCAGCATACGCCTAGCCGAAATTGCTGATATCATCATTGCCGTCTTTGGTGCAGCGCTGCACGAATAGTAAAAGTCTGCCTCGCCGGGTAGACGGAATACGACTCGCTTCTCCGCGCACTCAATTGTTGCATGACAAGCACCCAACCAATCCATCCCGAGAATAATATCGTAATCCTTAATGTCTAATACAATGACATCTAAGGAAAGCTTCCTGCCCCCGATGCAAATATAACCATCCTTACAGATCGCATGGGCGGGCATGTCGACTCCCGAAGGTGTGCTCACGCAAAGATTCATATTTAAGGGAGTAGAAGCTAATTTATGCTCAATAGTAAAATCAGCAGATATAAAACTATGCGTAGCACCTGAATCGAATAAGACTCTAGCGGGCAAATCTCTGAAAAGTAATGTACCTGTTACGACAGTTTCAGAGGCGAATGCCTCATCCCGAGTCAGTGCATAGACTCGTCCTTGAGCACCCTGGCGTCGTGGGTTCAGTGCCACAGCATTGGCATCACTTGCTGGAGGCCCCCCGTTATGATTCCGGTGGTTCTGGTTCCCGTGGTGCTGGTTCCCATTGTTATGATGCCCGTTGTTCCGATTTCCGTTGCCCTCCGGACAGTGCAAGTGTTTGTGGTCCAGACGGCCACATTTAAAACACCCTTTAGCTTGGCATTCGCTCCTTCGATGCCCTACTCCGCCGCACCTATGGCAATGCTGTGCCTGGGATGGACCCCTATTTTCCGATGTGTGCGGACGTTTTTGTGCTCCATACCCTCCCGTCTCCTGGGGTCGCTTATTATTGTTGATACGGGGGGTTTGCACGTCGGTCTTTGGTGGACAGCGCCCAAAGATCCGCTCGCTATTCAAGGCTGCTTCGTAGCACTCCCTGTATGTTTGGCACCTCTGGTTGATGACGTCCCTACGCAAATCGTCATTCAAACCCTTTTGGAAGCGGTAGCACCACGCCTGCTGGTTAGGCAAGAAGTGCCCAGCAAATTTAGCCAGCTTAGCGAACGCCGAGTCATAATCGTCGACAGACATACTTCCTTGCACCAGATTGCTGAAGTCGTCTTCTTTTTGTTGCCGCACAGCCCGGGGAATATATTGTTCAATGAAGGCAGATTTGAACATTTCCCAGGTAATTTTGCAGCTGGGATTGGCATCATAAATTCCTTGCTTAGTGGCCTCCCACCAATCATGCGCACGCAGTTCCAGCTGAACTGATGCACAGGCCACTCTTTTGGATCCCCTAATGCCGACCAGATTGAAGAGTCCCTCCATCTTTGTAATCCATCCCATCACCACGTCCGGTTCTGCTCGTCCGTTGAACGTTGGTGGATGCATCTTAGTGAATTCTGCCGTACGGCAGGTGTTCCTTGCTGGATGCTGTGTTTCTTCGGACTCATCCTCTACCGCCATAGCCGGCGGTGCAGCAGGCGTCACTGTAGCGCCCCCATTGTTGGGTGCCATGGATGCAATCAGTTGCATCATGGTGTCTATCTGCTTTTGTTGAGCAGCAAACTGCGCTTGTTGAGTAATGGCTTGTTGTTGCTGCATCTCCATGAGATGCATAAGCCGCTCGGACATATCGGTTGAACCCGCTCCTCCGGATTCTCCAGAACTTGCCGGATCGTTCTGGACGGGCTGAGCACTGCTTGCGACGGCAGTGTTTTTCTTAGCCATTGCTACAAAAGAGAGTAGCTTGTTAACACCTCAAAAACGATAGATTTTTGTATCTATGGGCTCATTGTATAGGCGACTCATCTCATGCAGCGGACACCGAATGCAACTCAACCGAGAGGCGCATCAAACTCCTTTATAATCTTTTGAAATCCCAAGGATGTAAAGCCTAAGCTCTGATACCAATATGTCACGCCCCGATCCCGAAAGGGTCAATCGTCCTCGCTGGATCCTTCACGGAACCGATTCGTCCTCGCTGGGGCGTGATGCCGTACGAGCCTGGAGTTGCGCTCGTACAAGACAAGAACTTACAGTTATAGGAACCCACTTTGAAACCCAATTTAGAAAACGCATTCACAGATAATTGAACACAAGTGCAGGAAGGAAATATGCTTTTTTATTGATAATTCAGAGTAATTTACATAGAGTCTACATTGATGCGCCTTCTCGGCTACTTGAATTACATTAGAAAAGATAACTCAAAATGCAGGGCGCGCTCCATCAGATAGTCCCCGTCGTCCATACATTACGCCCTTGTATAGGTTGAAAGTCCAAGCCTCCAAAATGATCTGACTTCAACTATACTTCAAAATAGAGGTGCTCCTAACGCCTCTTCGTCTATCCACTAGCGTTGCACCGTCAGAGTGCCTGAAATAGTTGCCCACAACGTGGGTCAGTACTCAACTTGTACTGGTGAGCGGGATGAATCCCACTCGACTAAATCGACACTAGCTTATTAGGGGCGAGCATGCATTAAGATTACTTCTATAAAGAAGCAAGTGACTTCAATTCATATCAGTTGCATGTTTTGATATAAATGAAAATAGCATCGAATCCAACCAGTACATCGGTTGCTTACTTAACCGATGCACGCCTTCCCTGCAGCGAAACACAAGTATACTTACCATCTGCACAAGACAATAATTAGCATGCGTTTCATTCTCTTTCGGTCATTGGTGTGATCGACACCTTAGGGACATATTTCTCCGCCTTAGCGGCGCGCCCTATCAGCCCGGGTAGCAAGCCCTGCTGGAGGTCCCGCTAAGCATCGTGACTAGCACGAATCGAATATTTCCCTCCGGATCGATACGGTTCCAGTGCCCCGGAAACCGTTTCGAGGAAATGCCAAACCTTGTGCACAAGTTGTCCCAGACCATGCAAATGCATGAATATTTCACATCTCATACAATGCATCGAATTAAACAGAAGAAGTAAAGCAGCAATATATATCTTATGCAACAGTTCACATTTTCTCAATGCGGTGTTCCGATTTTGATATCCCATGGGTCCAAATTCTATCCGAGGCACCAGGCCGCAGCCAACAACCAAATTCCCTTTCCAACCAACTCAAATTATAAGGTGTGCAAGCATATAGTAAAATTAGTCTACAATTCCCATGTTCCTTTCTTAGTGGCTGGCATGCATTGTGGCTAAGCATTTCCTAGGCGTCCAACCGGGCATCATCGAGTGAACGTTTGAAACATTAGAGATGTTGGCATGAAGAAGTAGGAAAGAAGGGACCAAACCACTCACTGGTTAAGGGAAAAGTTGCTGAAACAAGGAATCCCGCCTAGCGACGATCAAACGTCAGTTACGCGGATCTGCAACAGCACGAGCACCGAGTTAGAATTCTTGCCTATTCTTCCTTGCCGAACTCCCCAAAATTCAAGCTCCAATCAATAAAACAAACAGCGAAAACCAAGCAACTCGAAAGCAACACCAAATCAAATCCTAAAGCGGCAATCAAGAAAACCAAGCAACCAAACACGAAAACTATTAGACTCGTTTCAATAGAGGCCTTTCCATGAGTTGGAAAGGATCATCGCATTTCGTCCTTGGCAATAAGATGCCGAAGATCTAAGCATACTCTGACGGACTAGCCACAAGCCCAATTATATAGTGCACATCCCGGTCGGATCGGGATTTGAGGCACTACATAATATACCACTAAGAAAAAGTTTCGTCCCGAAACTTAAGAACAAGGCCCTACCTCCGACTGAGTGAACAACGAAGGATATTTCTCCTTCATCTCCGATTCCATCTCCCAGGTTGATTCCCTAACTGAATGGTTCCGCCACAGCACGCGAACCAAGGACATCGTACGGTTGCGAAGTACTTTTTCCTTACGATCCAGAATCTGCACCGGTTCTTCTGAGTATGATAAATCTGTGCGCAGTTCCAATTGTTCGAAGCTAACCACATGACTCGGGTCATGCACATACTTCCTCAGTTGAGAAACATGGAATACGTCATGCACTTCAGCCAAGGCGGGAGGTAGTGCAATCCGGTATGCCACAGCTGCCACTCGTTCCAGAATCTCGAAGGGGCCGACAAACCTGGGACTTAGTTTGCCCTTCACGCCGAAACGCATCACCCCACGCATCGGCGTCACTTTTAAGAATACATGATCCCCGACCACGAATTTCAAAGGTCTACGATGAGCATCGGCATAACTTTTCTGTCGGCTCTGTGCCGTGCGGAGTCTTTCCCGAATCAAGCGAACTTTCTCAACTGCCTGTTCTACCAGCTCTGGCCCGAGTACTTGCCGCTCGCCGACTTCGTCCCAACAAATTGGAGATCGACACTTGCGCCCATAAAGCGCTTCGTACGGTGCCATCTGGATGCTCGATTGGTAGCTGTTGTTGTACGCAAACTCCGCCAACGTGAGATACGTGTCCCAACTAGTCTTCAAATCGATTGCACACAGCCGTAACATATCTTCAAGTATCTGATTTGTCCTTTTCGTCTGTCCATCAGTCTGGGGGTGGTATGCAGTACTGAACTGTAGCTTGGTTCCCAAAGCAGACTGTAGGCTTGTCCAAAAATGAGATAAGAAGCGTCCGTCACGGTCAGAGACGATTGAGGCAGGTACTCCGTATAATCGAACAATCTCGTCTATGTAAATCTGTGCCAACCGATCGACGCTCCAAGTAATTTTTATAGGAAGGAAGTGGGCTGATTTGGTCAAACGATCAACTATGACCCAAATTGCATCATGCCCCCGCGGCGTCTTCGGAAATCCCACAATGAAATCCATAGTGATTTTGTCCCATTTCCACTCAGGAATAGCGAGGTTCTGCAGCTCCCCGCCGGGCCTCTGATGTTCAGCTTTCACCTGTTGACAGGCCATGCACTGTGACACAAAGGTCGCCACATCCCGCTTCATACCTTGCCACCAGAAGGTTCTGCGTAAGTCCATGTACATCTTAGTGCTCCCCGGATGCAAGGAATACTTCGCATAGTGTGCTTCCGCCATAATTTCCCTTCGGAGTTCTGGGTCGTTAGGAACACATAGCCTCCCTTTCATTTGTAAGGTCCCATCTTCGCCTGCCACAAAGTCAGACGTCTTCCCCGTCGAAATTAGTCCGCGTGCCTTCGCTAGGAACTGATCGCCCTCCTGAGCTGATTTGATTCTATCACGCAGACTTGGTTCAAGATGGAGTGATGCCAGCTGCACTCCTTGATGCTGAACACGGAGCTCGATGCCCATCGCCTCAAGATCTCGAAGTAAATGGTTGTTTATGGATAACGAGCCCACATACTTCCGACTCAGAGCATCAGCAACGACGTTTCCCTTGCCCGGTGTGTAAGCGATCGTCAAATCATAGTCCTTAATCAGTTCTAGCCAACGCCGCTGTCGGAGGTTCAGTTCTCGTTGTGTGAATAGATACTTGAGGCTCTTGTGATCTGCGAAGATTTTGCAAGCAACACCATAAAGATAATGCCTCCACAACTTCAGTGCAAATACAATTGCCGCCAATTCCAAGTCGTGAGTCGGGTAGTTTTTCTCGTGCGGCTTCAGTTGCCTGGAGGCGTACGATATTACCTTATCCCTCTGCATGAGCACACATCCCAAACCAAGTCCCGAGGCATCACTGTATATCTGAAACTCCTCTACCCCATCTGGAAGAGCAAGGATCGGAGCTGAAACAAGACGCTGCTTAAGTTCTTGAAAGCTGGCTTCGCAGTCATCACTCCATTTGTATACAATCCCTTTTTGAGTAAGGCGGGTCAAAGGCGAGGCCAGTTTAGAAAAATCCTGCACGAACCTACGGTAGTATCCCGCTAGGCCCAGAAAGCTTCGAATTTCGCTAGCTGATGTAGGTTGCTTCCAATCTACCACCGCCTCTATTTTCTTCGGGTCTACGGCGATGCCCTCTGCCGAGACAACATGACCCAGAAATGCCACGCTGTTCAACCAGAACTCACACTTGCTGAGCTTAGCGTACAACTGATGCTCTCGTAATGTCTGCAGCACGATCTTTAGGTGTTCCTTGTGTTCCGCCTCATTCTTGGAATATATTAGAATGTCGTCGATGAACACGACCACAAACTTGTCTACGTACGGCCGAAACACGCGGTTCATCAGATCCATGAAAGCTGCAGGGGCGTTCGTCAAACCGAACGACATCACAAGAAATTCGTAGTATCCGTATCGGGTCCTGAATGCAGATTTTTGAACATCATCTGGTTTGATTTTCAGCTGGTGGTACCCTGACCTGAGATCAATTTTAGAGAAAACTGTTGCACCTTGCAGTTGATCAAACAAGTCATCTATCCTTGGCAATGGGTACTGGTTCCGCACGGTCACCTTATTTAGTTCTCGGTAGTCAATACACATCCGCATGGATCCATCCTTTTTCTTCACGAATAGCACCGGAGCGCCCCACGGAGAAACGCTCGAACGAATGTATCCTCGGTCCAACAGATCTTGTAACTGAATCTTAAGTTCCTTCAGCTCTGCTGGGGCCATTCGATAAGGTGCCTTCGATATCGGTCGCGCATCCGGAAATGTGTCGATGCTGAATTCGATCTCACGATCAGGAGGCATTCCAGGCAGCTCGTCCGGGAAAACGTCAAGGAAATCTGCTATAACATCAGCCTGAGCTGCATTTGCACTTTCCTGCCGGGTGTCTCGAACTGAAGCTAAGTACCCTTCACAACCCGAATGCAGCATACGCCTAGCCGAAATTGCTGATATCATCATTGCCGTCTTTGGTGCAGCGCTGCACGAATAGTAAAAGTCTGCCTCGCCGGGTAGACGGAATACGACTCGCTTCTCCGCGCACTCAATTGTTGCATGACAAGCACCCAACCAATCCATCCCGAGAATAATATCGTAATCCTTAATGTCTAATACAATGACATCTAAGGAAAGCTTCCTGCCCCCGATGCAAATATAACCATCCTTACAGATCGCATGGGCGGGCATGTCGACTCCCGAAGGTGTGCTCACGCAAAGATTCATATTTAAGGGAGTAGAAGCTAATTTATGCTCAATAGTAAAATCAGCAGATATAAAACTATGCGTAGCACCTGAATCGAATAAGACTCTAGCGGGCAAATCTCTGAAAAGTAATGTACCTGTTACGACAGTTTCAGAGGCGAATGCCTCATCCCGAGTCAGTGCATAGACTCGTCCTTGAGCACCCTGGCGTCGTGGGTTCAGTGCCACAGCATTGGCATCACTTGCTGGAGGCCCCCCGTTATGATTCCGGTGGTTCTGGTTCCCGTGGTGCTGGTTCCCATTGTTATGATGCCCGTTGTTCCGATTTCCGTTGCCCTCCGGACAGTGCAAGTGTTTGTGGTCCAGACGGCCACATTTAAAACACCCTTTAGCTTGGCATTCGCTCCTTCGATGCCCTACTCCGCCGCACCTATGGCAATGCTGTGCCTGGGATGGACCCCTATTTTCCGATGTGTGCGGACGTTTTTGTGCTCCATACCCTCCCGTCTCCTGGGGTCGCTTATTATTGTTGATACGGGGGGTTTGCACGTCGGTCTTTGGTGGACAGCGCCCAAAGATCCGCTCGCTATTCAAGGCTGCTTCGTAGCACTCCCTGTATGTTTGGCACCTCTGGTTGATGACGTCCCTACGCAAATCGTCATTCAAACCCTTTTGGAAGCGGTAGCACCACGCCTGCTGGTTAGGCAAGAAGTGCCCAGCAAATTTAGCCAGCTTAGCGAACGCCGAGTCATAATCGTCGACAGACATACTTCCTTGCACCAGATTGCTGAAGTCGTCTTCTTTTTGTTGCCGCACAGCCCAGGGAATATATTGTTCAATGAAGGCAGATTTGAACATTTCCCAGGTAATTTTGCAGCTGGGATTGGCATCATAAATTCCTTGCTTAGTGGCCTCCCACCAATCATGCGCACGCAGTTCCAGCTGAACTGATGCACAGGCCACTCTTTTGGATCCCCTAATGCCGACCAGATTGAAGAGTCCCTCCATCTTTGTAATCCATCCCATCACCACGTCCGGTTCTGCTCGTCCGTTGAACGTTGGTGGATGCATCTTAGTGAATTCTGCCACACGGCAGGTGTTCCTTGCTGGATGCTGTGTTTCTTCGGACTCATCCTCTACCGCCATAGCCGGCGGTGCAGCAGGCGTCACTGTAGCGCCCCCATTGTTGGGTGCCATGGATGCAATCAGTTGCATCATGGTGTCTATCTGCTTTTGTTGAGCAGCAAACTGCGCTTGTTGAGTAATGGCTTGTTGTTGCTGCATCTCCATGAGATGCATAAGCCGCTCGGACATATCGGTTGAACCCGCTCCTCCGGATTCTCCAGAACTTGCCGGATCGTTCTGGACGGGCTGAGCACTGCTTGCGACGGCAGTGTTTTTCTTAGCCATTGCTACAAAAGAGAGTAGCTTGTTAACACCTCAAAAACGATAGATTTTTGTATCTATGGGCTCATTGTATAGGCGACACATCTCATGCAGCGGACATCGAATGCAACTCAACCGAGAGGCGCATCAAACTCCTTTATAATCTTTTGAAATCCCAAGGATGTAAAGCCTAAGCTCTGATACCAATATGTCACGCCCCGATCCCGAAAGGGTCAATCGTCCTCGCTGGATCCTTCACGGAACCGATTCGTCCTCGCTGGGGCGTGATGCCGTACGAGCCTGGAGTTGCGCTCGTACAAGACAAGAACTTACAGTTATAGGAACCCACTTTGAAACCCAATTTAGAAAACGCATTCACAGATAATTGAACACAAGTGCAGGAAGGAAATATGCTTTTTTATTGATAATTCAGAGTAATTTACATAGAGTCTACATTGATGCGCCTTCTCGGCTACTTGAATTACATTAGAAAAGATAACTCAAAATGCAGGGCGCGCTCCATCAGATAGTCCCCGTCGTCCATACATTACGCCCTTGTATAGGTTGAAAGTCCAAGCCTCCAAAATGATCTGACTTCAACTATACTTCAAAATAGAGGTGCTCCTAACGCCTCTTCGTCTATCCACTAGCGTTGCACCGTCAGAGTGCCTGAAATAGTTGCCCACAACGTGGGTCAGTACTCAACTTGTACTGGTGAGCGGGATGAATCCCACTCGACTAAATCGACACTAGCTTATTAGGGGCGAGCATGCATTAAGATTACTTCTATAAAGAAGCAAGTGACTTCAATTCATATCAGTTGCATGTTTTGATATAAATGAAAATAGCATCGAATCCAACCAGTACATCGGTTGCTTACTTAACCGATGCACGCCTTCCCTGCAGCGAAACACAAGTATACTTACCATCTGCACAAGACAATAATTAGCATGCGTTTCATTCTCTTTCGGTCATTGGTGTGATCGACACCTTAGGGACATATTTCTCCGCCTTAGCGGCGCGCCCTATCAGCCCGGGTAGCAAGCCCTGCTGGAGGTCCCGCTAAGCATCGTGACTAGCACGAATCGAATATTTCCCTCCGGATCGATACGGTTCCAGTGCCCCGGAAACCGTTTCGAGGAAATGCCAAACCTTGTGCACAAGTTGTCCCAGACCATGCAAATGCATGAATATTTCACATCTCATACAATGCATCGAATTAAACAGAAGAAGTAAAGCAGCAATATATATCTTATGCAACAGTTCACATTTTCTCAATGCGGTGTTCCGATTTTGATATCCCATGGGTCCAAATTCTATCCGAGGCACCAGGCCGCAGCCAACAACCAAATTCCCTTTCCAACCAACTCAAATTATAAGGTGTGCAAGCATATAGTAAAATTAGTCTACAATTCCCATGTTCCTTTCTTAGTGGCTGGCATGCATTGTGGCTAAGCATTTCCTAGGCGTCCAACCGGGCATCATCGAGTGAACGTTTGAAACATTAGAGATGTTGGCATGAAGAAGTAGGAAAGAAGGGACCAAACCACTCACTGGTTAAGGGAAAAGTTGCTGAAACAAGGAATCCCGCCTAGCGACGATCAAACGTCAGTTACGCGGACCTGCAACAGCACGAGCACCGAGTTAGAATTCTTGCCTATTCTTCCTTGCCGAACTCCCCAAAATTCAAGCTCCAATCAATAAAACCAACAGCGAAAACCAAGCAACTCGAAAGCAACACCAAATCAAATCCCAAAGCGGCAATCAAGAAAACCAAGCAACCAAACACGAAAACTATTGGACTCGTTTCAATAGAGGCCTTTCCATGAGTTGGAAAGGATCATCGCATTTCGTCCTTGGCAATAAGATGTCGAAGATCTAAGCATACTCTGACGGACTAGCCACAAGCCCAATTATATAGTGCACATCCCGGTCGGATCGGGATTTGAGGCACTACAGCATGTATGGTAGTATGGCATGAAACGGGAGGTAGTGCACTTCGTATCCAGATGCTTAGTGTGCCAGCAAGTGAAAGCGGAGAGGCAAAGGCCAGGTGGTTTACTTCAGCCCTTACACATTCCAGAGTGAAAGTGGGAGCATGTCACCATGGATTTTGTTTCGGGACTTTTGCATTCCCCAGGAGGAAAAGACGCAATTTGGGTTATCGTAGACAGGTTGACCAAATCAGCCCACTTCTTGTAATTTAAAGTGGATACGGAGAAGCTCACGGAGATGTACGTGCGACAGATTATCAGATTGTACGTGGTCCCTGTAAGCATAGTATAAGATCGGGATAGTCGCTTTATGTCATATTTTTGGAGGAGTTTGTAGGCTAGCTTGGGCACCCAGCTCAAGTTCAATACCGTATATTACCCCCAAATAGACGGGCAGTCGGAGAGGACTATTCAGACTCTTGAGGATATGCTACGCACCTGTGTTCTGAACTTTGGAGGTTCTTGGGAGGATCATCTCCACCTAATAAAGTTTTCTTACAACAACAGTTACCAGACCAGTATTGAGATATCACCATTCGAGGCATTGTATGGGTGGATATGTCGCACTTCTTTATTTTAGGATAATATTGGAGATGGAGAATTATTGGGACCGGAGATGGTTGTGGATGCAGCCGAGAAGGTGACGCTTATTAGAGATAGACTTCGGGTGGTGCAGGACATACAACGACATTGGGCTGACAGCCACCGGAGACCTTTAGAGTTTGAAGTAGATTTTGTTTTGTATTGCTTGTGATTGTTTGTTGTAGATTGAGTGTTAAGACGATATTTTGTTCTAGATTGGCGATCTGGTATTCTTGTAAATTTTTACGATACGGGGCAATTCGCTTTGGTGGAGGCGGAAAGCTTAGTCCACGGTACATCGGACCCTTCGGTGTTCTGGCGAAGGTCAGTGCAGTGGCTTACAAACTAGACTTGCCGCATGTACTAGAGGGAGTACATGACGTGTTCCATGTGTCGCAGTTAAGACGATACGTGGCAGATCCTAGTCACACATTAGATCACTCAAAGATCGAGGTGTGTCCGACTCTCACTTATCCATAGCAGCCAGTAGAGATTCTAGATCGTTAGGAGAAGGAGCTTCGGAACCAGATGATTCCCTTGATATGTGTCGTGTGGAGGCATCACTCTCCGGGAGAGTCTACCTGGGAGAGGGAAGCCGAGATGCACGAGCAGTACCCTTATCTATTTGAGTCATGAGGTATTTTCTTTACTTGCTTGTATAGTGCTAATTCTTTCTTAAATTTTGAGGTCAAATTTTTTTTAGGAGGGTAGGATTGTAACCATCACTTTTCAGGATAGGGGTATTTATGTCATTTAGTATTATATTTATTGATATATCCTTATTTAATAATAATTGGTATGGTTATTTTTATATAATTAATTAATATAGAGGATGGTGTATGACTAGCCCCTTAGTTAGACTAGTTACTAATGAACCCAACTAGACTTGAACCCAACTAGGCTTGTCATGACCATTAGAGCAACACATTTAGTTAGTCATGGTTGACTAGTTAATTAGAGAGAATAAATAGAATATCCCATTATTAGTATTAGAATATTTTTAATTAAAACCCCTTATTATTTAAACTCTTTATGACAACTTTGGAGGGCAATTTGAATATTGTAAAACTAAACCAACCCTAAACCTAAGTGGTCAGCCTATTTAGAGGGGAGGAGCCTCATGAATATCCATTACTTCATTCATTTCTTCTCCATTTGTTCTTTCCCAAAAATTTCTCCATTTTTATCTACAAAATTTCTTCAAAACCAATCACAATCCCTCTTATTATCATTCCTATGGAGAGCTAGAAGCTTAAAACTTTTAAGAGGCTAGAAGAAGAGGAGTTTTACAAGGAGTTGGTGTCAATTTCTCATCATTGTGCTCATTGGAAGAAATCACATTGGAAATCCATATCATAATAGGTAAAATCTTATTTTACCTTGTTATTTCAGATTTTAATGGTGAAATAAACCCCTAGAAACCCTCACTTAGTTTAAGACTACCCATAGGAAGAAGAACTAGGTCCATAGGAGTCCTATGGAGGAAGTTACATTAGATTTTGTATCCATTTGGAGAAAACTCTGAGGTGGCACACCAAGTGTTTGATGAAATACCTAATGGGTCATTCTTTACTATTTTATATTGCTTATTGGTGTTTTAGATGTGTCATAATAATTTGGTTGTGTTGGGGAGTGATTTGAGTGAGTATCATGGTATGATACCCATGTGTGGCTTGGTGCACACCTAGTGTTTGTGTTAATGTCTATAGTGTGTGTATGTATGTATGTGTGTGTATGTGTGTGTGTGTGTGTGTGTGTGTGTGTGTGTGTGTGTTCTATAGATATCTAATTGATATGTATATTTATATGCTAATACTAATTAATATTATAAAGCATGTTTTTATGTTATATACTTGTTTATTTATATTTGTAGGTAAATGATATATAGGTTGCAAGGGGAGGGAAGTGTATCACTTAGACTTTCACTGTGTATCAGTCGTCATTGAGCTTGACAACAACCATGGCATGTGTATAGCTCACTGTCGGGTTTGTGTGCACATTGTCCATGTATCACAGCAATAGCCATATATCAATCGGGTTAGTTGGGGGTTAATGGCAGAAATATCAGTCCCTTAGCATCAGTTCCATTGTTTAGTCCATGTTGGCACTCACAGTCGGGTAGAGGATTTTAAAGCACTGTGTGTATCAGTTATTTGATCAGCCTATATGTCCAGACCTCTTTCATCCATCCCCTTTGTTAAGTGGCAGTCCATTGTTCAATATCACAGCATGTTGGGAACTGGTGATAGTCGGGTTTTGGGGGAGGTAGCTCACAGCAGCAAGTTGGGTTAGGGGGATGTATACTTGGTATCTATTTCACTGTTGAGTATCATATGTAACAGCAATTAGGATAAGACACAGTCGGGTATGTTGACAC
The DNA here is from genome assembly GCA_036927795.1 of Iris macrosiphon. Classification (NCBI taxonomy): domain Eukaryota; kingdom Viridiplantae; phylum Streptophyta; class Magnoliopsida; order Asparagales; family Iridaceae; genus Iris; species Iris macrosiphon. The sequence continues at coordinate 222,838 of JAYESA010000319.1, forward strand.
AACACACATGTATCAGTTATGTAATTGGCAGCAGTCCACTCATTCATTCACCATTTCATTCTTCCATTCACTTGTAGCTATCCATCTATTTTAGCATTCAGTCCACATAGGATTAGTCACAGCAAGTTGGATTCAGGGTAGTTGATTGACAATTAGTTAAGGGGTTAGGGGTATTGTGTGAGTGTGGGTTAAGTTATAGTTTTAGTAGCTATTAGTTAGTCCACACCAAGTATTATAGTGATACCTAGTATAGAGTATTAGTATTAGTATTAGTATTAGTATTATAACTAGGTATTGATATCTATATATGATATATAGTGTATATATATTACTTAATATATAATGACTAGTATATATACATGTGTTAGGTAAATACTTAGAGTTAGAAGCTAATTAGCTAACACCCCTGAGATATAGACTAGTTTAACTAGTCTTGACCTAGAAACATAGGGTTGACCTAATTTGGACTAGAGTTGACCAATTGTAAACCCTCTCACCCAAAATAGATATTTTGTATGTATTTTATATTATTATATTCATTATAGATTATTTTAAATATTGAATTACTTTAGAATATTCTATTAGTTAATTAGAAAATAATTTTTTTAGTATATTTACTTATGTAAATATTTATTTAGAATTATTTTTAAACTATTTTAGATTTTTGGAGATTTTTTAGAATTTTTAGGTGATTAAAACATTGGAAACGTAAATTTTTAGGACTTTCATGATTTACTATGAGACCATACTTGCATATTATTCCTACCAAATATTTATTTTAGGTTAAAATATTTAATTATATTTTTCTGTAATTTATTTAGAATTTTAAGAAATTTATTTATATTTTTGAAATTATTTAGGATTTATTTGGATATATATAGTCTTAATATTAGATATATGCTAATTTAGTGTTAATAGATATTAATAAAATTATATATAAATTATTAATATTATCTTTAATTCTATTTAAGATTATAAATTATTGAGATAAATTTAAACTCTATTTTAATTAATTCAAATCCTGAGCCTACTAGGAAAGCAACTTCATACATATCCTATCATTATTTAAACTCATCATAATCCTGACCAAATTAGCCAATCCTAGTCGTATTCAATTAAGTAGTGTACACCATTATAAATACCTCATACTTCATATTTTTTTTCCCCAAATTCTCCTCATTTTCGTCCAAAAACAGTCAAAATTTGTCATAAATTCAGCCTCATTTTCTAGTAGTTATGACGACTTAAATAGACGATATCTCCTAGCTTCGGACTCCAAATGCGCTCCAGTTTTTTTATTTAGAACCATATAAAGGTTAATTTTCTGATTATATAAATTATTTTAATAATTTATGAACCTATTTTTCCAAAAAATTCTAAAAGTGCCAGCTGTCCGAAATCAGACGCGTTTTCGTATTTTGGAGATTTCGGGAGATTCCGAATTCAGAATTATGAACCGTTTAAAGTTTCGGAAAGTTGACATGATAAGCTTACATAAAATAATATTTTCAGAAATTAAAATTTAAGTTTAATCTACTGTAAAATTTGTGCAACGTAGACGTAAATAGGAAACCACCGAAAACTGTCATCTGTGCGCCCTTATGGACATAACTCTTTACCGACTTGTGATTTTATAAAACCGTCGATTCCGGAGTTCATGTAGCGCTAAAATCTATAGGATTTTATACAAAAATCTAGGATTTGAGTTGGTTGACTTTTTGGTCAATGGATTGCCTCGATTTGCGTGCCACGGATCACAAATCCGTAAAGTTGACTTTCTTTGGACCAAAATTAGGGTTTAACAATAAAATCAGATTATAATAAGATTAAAATAATATTTTAGGTTATTTTATTCAGAATTAAAATAGATTAAAATGGAGAAACCTATTCACCCACTTTTGTAACCTAACTTGTTTAATTTATGTGACGGGTAGATCGGACGACGCCTTGAGTTGGGACTTCATTCTTTTTCAGACCAGGCAAGATACCTTACCAAATTGTTTATATTACTTTGTATGCTTATTATATTTTTGTATATTTATTGTATTTCTGTATATTCATTGCATGTGTAGTTTCTTTCAGTCATTACTATATATTAGATATGTTGACACACACATGACACTTAGTATCATGAGAGGATAATCAGTAGGCGTATGGGCTTTAACCACTCTGGTGAACCGTAGTAACTAGCACGCACTATGGTAGTCGTGTCCGATGGTCGCTACCCCCGCGGTATGTCGATTGATGGAGTCACGAGGGTCGCTACCCCCGCGGTATGTCGGTTGATGATGTTCTAAACGGGTGTGTAAGTTGTGAGGCTTAGATCGAGTAGCCTACCCTTGCCCATACGTCGAAAAGTTGTCCTCATTTGCATTCAAATAGATTGTCTTGTACAGCGTACTTATTTATTTTCAACCATTATACATGTTTATTGTATTCAAATTGGCTTGCTTCTATGTATCTTGTTACGTCCCTCTGAGGACCTGGTCCCTTTCCAGGTGTATCTGTTCTTGAGTATTCGTAGGAGCGCAGATTCGGATGGTTACATATGTTTCGAGGATGTCTTCTCTTCGAGCCCCGTGGTCGTTGTCACTACCACAATTTAGGAAAAAGGGTATTTTAGTAATTTCCTATTTAAATAAATATTGTGCATGGTAAATAATTTTTGTTGTATTATTTAATTGTTGTTGGATGTTATTTAATTATTTTGGACTTATTTTAGTAGACCCAACTATTTTAGTTTGGACCCATGGACCAACATGAATTAAATAGTTAGACTTGGCCCATTTAGAAAGCCCATAGTTAAGGAGATGGATTAAATTAATTAAGTGATTAGACTAGAAGCTTCCTTCCTTAATTATTTCTTCATGAGAGGCCCCAAGGGGTACATTGGACATTTTACAATTGCTTGGGGAAGGGGGCATGGCCGGCCTATATTAGGAGGGGGGAATTTCTCTCTCCTCTCATTCTTATTCCAAATCTAGATCTAGAATTTCCCACTCCCAAATTCCCTCTATTCCTATTCCAATTCTCCACCAAATTCATTCCAAATTCTTCCCAATTCACCATTAGAAAGTTGAGAAGCAAGGATCTAGAAGGAGGAAGCAAGGATCTACAAAGAGGAGCAAGGATCTACAATTAGGAAGCAAGTTCATCTCAATTGGAGGTTTCATTGGGAATCCATCTCCCAATAGGTATAATTCAGTTTTTCCTATTAAAATAGCTTCTAAATCTGATATTTAATCATGTAAAATTAACCTATATGTATGTACTACCCATAGGACTTTGTTTTGTGTTCATAGGAGACCCATGGAGAAAGTTATGGTGCTTTTTGTGTCAATTTTGTTGGAATTCCGAATTTATATTTTGTTGTGTGTGTTAATTGATCCTATAGATCAATTGGGCATGTGCTTATGTGTTTGGAGCTTGTGTCGTGTCCATATTTGGGTACATGTGGTTCGTATCCCAACTATTTGGTGATACGTGTCATTTTGGGGGTTTTCTCCGACACGGGGCTTTGAACATGTCGTATTTTGACACGGACACATAGATCTACTTTTGATACTTTAATTTGTTTATAAATATTATTTGTGATTTGTTTGTATCCTTAGGGGTACATTTGGTTGTGTGTTGGACTCGTGTCACATGCGTATCCTAGATCTAGTGGGATACGGTGTAAAACTTTCCAATTTGGTGTGTTTATGTGTAGATCTAATTATTTATACTTTAAAATTCTTTATTTATAACTAGTAAATATATATAGATATTATATATTATTTTATTGTATTTATTATGGTATTTATCGTAGTATAGATCTATAGATATTTCTATGTGTTCTAAAGTGGTGTATAAATATATGTATGTAGCTTTCTTGCATACAATTATATATGTTACTACTTGTTAATAAAATAAATTATACATAAATATTTTATAAAATATATTTATGTGTTTAAATGTGTAATTATATTAAATATAATTATTATGTAATTATTTGGATTTAATGAATGTATTTTTATGTGTGCTTCTAGCCATGTAAAATACGTACATATGTACATGTGTTTGGTATTTTAATTTTGTAAGTTTATATGTATGTATATATAAGTATATAGTTATTAAATTGTTTATATATATATATGCATTTTGATTTATATATGTATATATATAGGTGTTTTTGTGAGGTATAATACTAATAATAATATATTATTTTATTTGTATAAATATTGGTTTGTATATATATTATTTAGAGTGTATAACATTGTATTATTAGTATACTTTGTGTGGGAATCAATTGAGATTTAATTTTGATTCCTAAATTGTTGTATTTTATTTTCTATATTATTTATAGATTTCTTGTGAGGTTGACCTTGGTTTGACCATGTTTGACTTTAGTTGACTTTAGAGTTGACCATAGTTGACTTTTGACTTGGAATTTATTTATTGACCTAGAAGTTGACTAGTTTGACTTGTTCTCTTTCCGGGACCTTGTTTTAATGTGGTATTCCATATCTAGGTCTTCGAGGTACCGAGTCAGACATCTGTGAGACTGTTCTTTGGACTTCAGGCGAGTACATTCTCTGATAGTTTCTTATTTATGATATCCTCTATGTTCGTTGTATCTAGTGTAGATATACATGTTTCTCTTGACACTATGGTTACACGGATTGGTATATCCGGATCTCGTCATGAGATGTTATTCCTTGGTATATGGTGTATATGGTGCAAGTATTGTTTCATTGGTTATCTTGTACATGTACAGACACCGATTTTCGGGAGGAGTCGCTCTCTTCTTGGGGAATCTAGTGCCATAGCATACCGTGGTTGGATCTATTATACCAGTCGGGGGTGGAGAGTATTAGTATAGATATGTGATCAAATTCCTATTGAATAAAGTATTGGTAAGCGAATAGTGTTGATCATGCACCACACGTATGATTAGCCAGGCCGCATTGTATCTTGCCCAAGCCGATCACATGTTAAGCTAGTACTCACACACTTAGTCATTAGTATTATTGTTTCATTGGCATATTGTTCATTATTGTATTTCTTTTCAGTATTTTCTTATTGTCTATATATCTCTTGTATCTATTGTGCATCTTGTTTATCCACAGCTATTTACTGTTACATAGTTTTTATCATGGATTAGAACTGCTGTTAGAGATGTACTCTGCTCCTTTCCTGACTGGATATATTTTTCCAGATGACACTGAGGAGTACCCTACCTATTATGGACCCCAGGATGTTGTGGGTTTATATTCGGAGACCCTGGCTCAAGAGGGACTTATCCCAACTGAGACAGTTGACCCTGGAGTGTAGCTTTATAGTATGATAGTATTCTTTTGTACTGGATTTGTCTCCAGCTTATTTGTTACTCTTCAGACTCATTGATGTATTATTTTAAACTCATGAGTTGTATGATGACTATTCTATTCTTATCTGATTCGTGCTCATTCTATCTTAGTTCTGTGATTGAGTATTCTATCATTATTGATGGTTCATTACTTTAGATAGACTATCTAGACAGCGTTCTACTGCCGATTCTGCGGCGTAGGCTGGGCGTTGTTTCCGACTAGTATCCTTACATCGGGTACGGGTCGTGACACATTTTTGGTGGTGGCCCATGCAGGTCTAGCTTCACAAGTATGTGATATCGTGGTAGTGCAACAACTTAGTTGTACTACTGCGAGCCTGCGATAGGATATAGGAAATAGGCTGAGATACTCAATCACATCTAGGAAAATTCTTTTGATTCAACTATTCTCCTTTGACATTGATACTTGATCTCTTAAACTGTCCTTTCTTTGATGTCTTACATCTTGTGCCATATTGATCCTCATTCTGTCTTTTTATGAGACATACTCGGAGATACTTGCGGAGGCACGCAAGGTTGAGCGGGATCTGGGTTTGAAGACCAAGAGAGACCGTGATTCTTTTCTGGGGGCCAACGGCAGTACAGTATCTGCCAAACGTCCTCATTTCCAGTCCAGACCTTTCCAGCAGCCACAGCAGAACCAGACTCCAGCTAGAGCGCCTTTTCACCAGGCACCTCAGCAGCAGAGACAGTTTCAGCAAGCTTCATGCAACTTCTGCAAGAAGCCCGGCCACATCTGGGAAGTTTGCAGGAGGAGGCTAGGAGTTTGTTTGTATTGTGGTACTGAAGGGCATCAATCGAGGGAGTGTCCTCGTCGTACAGTTCAGGGAGCAGCTCCAGCTCCGAGGACACAGACGAGACCACCTGCAGCACAGCCGAGGGGACCGGTTCCGACACAGCAGCAGCATTTTGTCCAGCATCAACAACAGGGAGGTGCTCGGCAGGGACGAGCGTTTGCTATGACCGTCGAAGAGGAGGAACCCACCGAAGATGTCATCGCAGGTTCTATTCTTCTTGATTCTATTCCAGCTTTAGCTTTGTTTGATAGTGGTGCTTCCCATAGTTTTGTATCTGTTTCTTTTGCTCTGAAGCATGGTTTGGTAGCTGAGTCTTTGCTTAGGACTTGCAAGATCATGACCGGGGGAGGCATTATCCTGGTTAATGATATTTGCAAGGATCGGAGAGTTACTCTGGGAGGCCGGGAGTTGAGTGCGTGTCTACTTGTAATGCCACTTCCGAGCTATGATATTGTACTTGGGATGGATTGGTTGAGTAGGCACCGTGCTAGCATAGATTGTAGAGGAGGTAGAGTTTTGTTTGGTTCGCCAGGAGAGCCAGAGTTCGAGTTTGCTAGAGGAGCTGCGGAGCAGGAGGAAGGCATTATTTGTGGAGCTATGGTGGAAGACAAGGAGTTGCCGCATCCGTTGATAGCAGAATTCTTAGATGTGTTTCCTGAGGAATTGCCAAGATTGCCACCAGATCGAGATGTTGAATTTTCTATAGACTTGGTGCCAGGTGCAGAACCAATTTCACAGCATGTTTATAGAGTAAACAACAGCGAGCTGGTCGAGTTGAAGAAGCAGGTGGACGAATTGCAGGATAAGGGGTTTATCAGATCGAGTTCTTCACCATGGGGAGCCCCGGTATTGTTTGTACCAAAGAAGGATGGATCGGTGTGCATGTGCATTGATTACAGGTCTTTGAATAATCTCACTATTAAGAATAAGTATCCTTTGCCACGGACTGATGATCTGTTTGATCAGTTAAGTGGTGCGAAGGTATTTTCTAAGATAGATTTGAGATCAGGCTACTATCAGGTGAAGGTGAAGCCGGAGGACATACCGAAGACTGCTTTTAGAACTCGGTATGGTCAGCACGAGTTTATGGTGATGCCGTTTAGTTTGACTAATGCACCGGCGGTATTTATGAACTTGATGAACAAGGTGTTCCACCAGTACCTTGACAAGTTCGTGGTGGTGTTCATCGACGACATACTCATATACTCGAGGACACCGGAGGAGCATGAGGAGCATTTGAGGATTGTGTTGGATGTGCTGAGGAAGGAGAAGCTTTATGGGAAGTTGTCCAAATGTGAGTTTTTCTTGGACAAGGTAGAATTCTTGGGGCATGTTGTGACTGGTGATGGTATTTCAGTGGATCCGAAGAAGATTTCAGCAGTAGAATCTTGGAAGACTCCGAGTTCGATAGCAGAGATCAGGAGTTTCTTAGGATTGGCAGGCTATTACAGGAAGTTTGTGCAAGATTTTTCGAGGATTGCCGAGCCGATGACCAGACTCACAAGGAAGGATGTGGAGTTTGTTTGGACGGAGGATTGCCAGGTTGCTTTTGAAGAATTGAAGAAGAGTTTGACGTCTGCTCCTATTTTGACGTTGCCATCAGGGTCCGGAGGTTTCACTATTTATAGTGATGCATCGGGGAAGGGTTTAGGTTGTGTTCTTCAGCAGCATGGGAAAGTGATTGCTTATGCATCCAGGCAATTGCGTCCTCATGAAAAGAACTATCCTACCCATGATTTGGAGTTGGCAGCCGTCATCTTCGCTCTGAAGTTGTGAAAATATTATTTGTACGGAGAGCGTGTGGAGATCTTCACAGACCACAAAAGCTTGAAGTACGTTTTCACGCAGAAGGAGTTGAACATGAGGCAGCGTCGGTGGTTGGAATTGATGAAGGATTTTGATATCTCTTTACAATATTATCCTGGGAAAGCCAATGTAGTTGCCGATGCTTTGAGCAGGTATCCGGTAGCTATGTTCTTAACGCAGGATCGATATTTGTTGGAGGACTTGGAGAGCTTGGGCATTGAGGTGATTGTTCCTGGTGGTGCTATGCTGATGTGGGGATTGCAGATACACTCAGATTTGATGGACAGGATCAAGGCAGCACAGTATGATGATGTATCTTTGAGGAGTATCAGAGCTCAAGTGAGAGCAGGATTGGAGGATGATTTCACTATTTCAGAGGATGGATCTTTGAGGCATGGAGTTAGATTGTATGTGCCTAGTGGGGAGTTGCACGAGGAGGTATTGCAGGAAGCGCATCGCTCTCAGTATTCCATACATCCAGGTGCTAACAAGATGTATCGGGATATGCGAGAGAGTGTGTGGTGGTATGGCATGAAGAGGGAAGTGGCACAGTTTGTATCCAGATGCTTAGTGTGCCAGCAGGTGAAAGCCGAGAGGCAGAGGCCAGGAGGGTTACTTCAGCCATTACCCATTCCAGAGTGGAAGTGGGAACACATTACTATGGATTTTGTGTCCGGACTTCCACGATCTCCAGGAGGGAAAGACGCAATTTGGGTCATTGTTGATAGGTTGACCAAGTCGGCCCACTTTTTGCCTTTCAAGGTGGGTTTGTCTACGGAGAAGCTGGCAGAGATGTATGTGAGGTAGATCGTTAGGATACATGGAGTTCCCGTCAGCATAGTCTCAGATCGGGATAGTCGTTTCACTTCTCATTTCTGGAGGAGTTTGCAGGAGAGTTTGGGCACTCAGCTCAAATTCAGTACTGCATATCATCCCCAGACAGATGGGCAGTCTGAGCGGACTATCCAGACTCTCGAGGATATGTTGCGCACTTGTGTACTAGATTTCGGGGGTTCTTGGGAGGACCATCTCCATTTGGTAGAGTTTGCTTACAACAACAGTTACCAGGCCAGTATAGAGATGTCACCTTTTGAAGCTCTATATGGTCGGAGGTGTCGTACTCCTTTGTCTTGGGACGATGTTGGAGAGAGAGTTTTGCTTGGGCCAGAGATGGTTGTGGATGCAGCGGAGAAGGTTCAGTTGATCAGAGACAGACTTCGAGTGGCGTAGGACAGACAGGGGCATTGGGCCGATAGCCATCGGAGACCTTTGGAGTTCGAGGTATAGTTTAGATTTTGTTTGTGCTTGTTCATGTTTGTTATAGAATAAGTTCTTAAGATGGTGTTTTGCTCTAGGTGGGTGGTTTGGTGTTTCTGAGGATTTCTCCGGCACGAGGCACGATTCGCTTCGGTGGAGGCGGAAAGCTTAGTCCGCGATTCATCGGACCTTTCACTATTCTAGAGAGGGTCGGTGCAGTTGCTTATAGACTAGACTTGCCACCTGCATTGGAGAGAGTGCACAACGTGTTTCATGTGTCGCAGTTGAGACGATACGTGGCAGATCCTAGTCATGTATTGGATCACTCAGAGATAGAGGTGGGCCCTACTCTTAGCTATCCAGAGCAGCCAGTTGAGATTCTGGATCGGAGAGAGAAGGTGCTGAGGAACCAGACTATTCCTTTGGTACGCGTCGCATGGAGGCATCACTCTCCGGGGGAGTCTACCTGGGAGAGAGAGGATGACATGCGAGAGCGTTATCCATATTTGTTTGTACCTTGAGGTATGTTTATTCTTTAGTTATGTTCTGTTCATTGTTATGTTTTGTTCATTAGTTAGTTGTGATTCTTTAGTTCTGTTCTGTGATTTTCTGGGGGTAGTTTTTATCTTTAAATTTCGAGGACGAAATTATTTTAAGGAGGGTAGACTTGTCACTACCATATTTTAGGAAAAAGGATATTTTAGTAATTTCCTATTTAAATAAATATTGTGCATGGTAAATAATTTTTGTTGTATTATTTAATTGTTGTTGGATGTTATTTAATTATTTTGGACTTATTTTAGTAGACCCAACTATTTTAGTTTGGACCCATGGACCAACATGAATTAAATAGTTAGACTTGGCCCATTTAGAAAGTCCATAGTTAAGGAGATGGATTAAATTAATTAAGTGATTAGACTAGAACCTTCCTTCCTTAATTATTTCTTCATGAGAGGCCCCAAGGGGTACATTGGATATTTTATAATTGCTTGGGGAAGGGGGCATGGCCGGCCTATATTAGGAGGGGAGAATTTCTCTCTCCTCTCATTCTTATTCCAAATCTAGATCTAGAATTTCCCACTCCCAAATTCCCTCCATTCCCATTCCAATTCTTCACCAAATTCATTCCAAATTCTTCCCAATTCACCATTAGAAAGTTGAGAAGCAAGGATCTAGAAGGAGGAAGCAAGGATCTACAAAGAGGAGCAAGGATCTACAATTTGGAAGCAAGTTCATCTCAATTGGAGGTTTCATTGGGAATCAATCTCCCAATAGGTATAATTCAGTTTTTCCCATTAAAATAGCTTCTAAATCTAAGATTTAATCTTCTAAAATCAACCTATATGTATGTACTACCCATAGGACTTTGTTTTGTGTTCATAGGAGACCCATGGAGAAAGTTATGGTGCTTTTTGTGTCAATTTTGTTGGAATTCCGAATTTACATTTTATTGTGTGTGTCAATTGATCCTATAGATCAATTGGGCATGTGCTTATGTGTTTGGAGCTTGTGTCGTGTCCATATTTGGGTACATTTGGTTCGTATCCCAACTATTTGGTGATACGTGTCATTTTGGGGGTTTTCTCCGACACGGGGCTTTGAACATGTCGTATTTTGACACGGACACATAGATCTACTTTTGATACTTTGATTTGTTCATAAATATTATTTGTGATTTGTTTGTATCCTTCGGGGTACATTTGGTTGTGTGTTGGACTCGCGTCACATGCGTATCCTAGATCTAGTGGAATACGGTGTGAAACTTTCCAATTTGGTGTGTTTATGTGTAGATCTAATTATTTATACTTTAAAATTCTTCATTTATAACTAGTAAATATATATAGATATTATATATTATTTTAGTGTATTTATTATGGTATTTATTGTAGTATAGATCTATAGATATTTCTATGTGTTCTAAAGTGGTGTATAAATATATGTATGTAGCTTTCTTGCATACAATTATATATGTTACTACTTGTTAATAAAATAAATTATACATAAATATTTTATAAAATATATTTATGTGTTTAAATGTGTAATTATATTAAATATAATTATTATGTAATTATTTGGATTTAATGAATGTATTTTTATGTGTGCTTCTAGCCATGTAAAATACGTACATATGTGCATGTGTTTGGTATTTTAATTTTGTAAGTTTATATGTATGTATATATAAGTATATAGTTATTAAATTGTTTATATATATATATATATATGCATTTTGATTTATATATGTATATATATAGGTGTTTTTGTGAGGTATAATACTAATAATAATATATTATTTTATTTGTATAAATATTGGTTTGTATATATATTATTTAGAGTGTATAACATTGTATTATTAGTATACTTTGTGTGGGTATCAATTGGGATTTAATTTTGATTCCTAAATTGTTGTATTTTATTTTCTATATTATTTATAGATTTCTTGTGAGGTTGACCTTGGTTTGACCATGTTTGACTTTAGTTGACTTTAGAGTTGACCATAGTTGACTTTTGACTTAGAATTTATTTATTGACCTAGAAGTTGACTAGTTTGACTTGTTCTCTTTCCGGGACCTTGTTTTAATGTGGTATTCCATATCTAGGTCTTCGAGGTACCGAGTCAGACATCTGTGAGACTGTTCTTTGGACTTCAGGCGAGTACATTCTCTGATAGTTTCTCATTTATGATATCCTCTATGTTCGTTGTATCTAGTGTAGATATACATGTTTCTCTTGACACTATGGTTACACGGATTGGTATATCCGGATCTCGTCATGAGATGTTATTCCTTGGTATATGCTGTATATGGTGCAAGTATTGTTTCATTGGTTATCTTGTACATGTACAGACACCGATTTTCGGGAGGAGTCGCTCTCTTCTTGGGGAATCTAGTGCCATAGCATACCGTGGTTGGATCTATTATACCAGTCGGGGTGGGAAGTATTAGTATAGATATGTGATCAAATCCCTATTGAATAAAGTATTGGTAAGCGAATAGTATTGATCATGCACCGCACGTATGATTAGCCAGGCCGCATTGTATCTTGCCCAAGCCGATCACATGTTAAGCTAGTACTCACACACTTAGTCATTAGTATTATTATTTCATTGGCATATTGTTTATTATTGTATTTCTTTCCAGTATTTCCTTATTGTCTATATATCTCTTGTATCTATTGTGCATCTTGTTTATCCACAGCTATTTACTGTTACATAGTTTTTATCATGGATTAGAACTGCTGTTAGAGATGTACTCTGCTCCTTTCCTGACTGGATATATTTTTCCAGATGACACTGAGGAGTACCCTACCTATTATGGACCCCAGGATGTTGTGGGTTTAGATTCGGAGACCCTGGCTCAAGAGGGACTTATCCCAACTGAGACAGTTGACCCTGGAGTGTAGCTTTATAGTATGATAGTATTCTTTTGTACTGGATTTGTCTCCAGCTTATTTGTTACTCTTCAGACTCATTGATGTATTATTTTAAACTCATGAGTTGTATGACGACTATTCTATTCTTATCTGATTCGTGCTCATTCTATCTTAGTTCTGTGATTGAGTATTCTATCATTATTGGTGGTTCATTACTTTAGATAGACTATCTAGACAGCGTTCTACCGCCGATTCTGCGGCGTAGGCTGGGCGTTGTTTCCGACTAGTATCCTTACATCGGGTACGGGTCATGACAGTCGTTAGCTGGTATTCTTATATTGTGTTTATTGTGTTGTGCTTTTCCATTCGAGTTGGTAGTGGATTTGTTTCCATCCAACTATCATCTTTAGATACTTATATTGACATCTAGTTTCATAGATACTGGTTATTTATTTATATTTGATTTTCGTGAATGAGATTTAGATTATACCCTGTGACTTGTGACGTATGTTTATACCACTTGTGGATTGATATTCATATTACAGCGTACGTGTGGATTTTGGTTTCCATATATTGGAGTTGCCATATCCATACAGCTGGCATGCTTACGTGTCCTAGTCCTACGTATTTTTGGGACTGGGACGTGATACCAATGTTGACTAGTTTGACTCCAAAAGTCAATCCTTGACCTAGTTGACCCCGTTTGACCAGAATGGCCTAGTTTGATCTAGTTTAGCTAGAGTGACCTAGAAATGGCCTAGAAATTATATTGGCTCATTTAAGCATGTTATCACTTCATCATACCAAATGACATAATATTTTATATATAGGTCTGTGTGAAACCAGTTCGGATATCGTTCTACCTCATTTTCTCAAGACCTCATCGAGTACATTTCTCTGTTAGTTTTTAGTACTTGACAGTGTATATATCGCATGTTCCAGATCTGTTTTACTTGATTCTAACACCATGATTACACGGGCTGGTATTATATGGATCGAGTAAGAAGATGTTATTAATTTGATGCGTGCATCAAATACTTCTTACACATGTACTTTATTGTGTGCTTCGGTATTCCTTGTGCTCGTATCCATCGTGTGCTCCATGTTCTCATATTATATTAGTGTGCGTAACGTGTCATGATTTGATCCATAAATATTAATCGGGACAGGGGAGTAGGAGTTAGTTATATGATCAAACATTTAGCATATTGGTGTGCATGTCAATTATACGATACACATATATTTGAGTTACCATAGTATAGACTTGTGCAACCCAACCCGATCACATAATGAACTTGTACTCTAAATCACTTAGATAGTATCACCAGTTCTCTTGTTACAGTACACATCATATTTCTTGTATCTATTTTCCAGTTATTCTTGTGTTTATATGCCTAGTTCAACTGTATTTTCTATTTCATAGTACATGTGCATCTTATATACTTTTCTATTGCTGTTATATATTCTCTACCATGTATATGAAATTGCTTTCAGAGTATTGTACTTCGCTCCAATCTTGACTGGATATATTTTTCGGAAGGATATTTAGATAATTGGTGTCCTAACCTATTACGGTCCGTAGGACGGAGAGCTAGCTGAGGTAGCACCCTTAGTCCAAGACGATCAGGCACCAGTCTTCGAGGAGACACACCTAGCTATAGCAGACCCTTAGCTAGTATTTATTATACTGGATATGTCTCCAGCATTAGACTATGGCATATTGATTATATTGAGACTATTTATGTTTATTGTTAGACTATAGACTTATTATTACTATGACTTATGATTCTCTTCTGTTTATGACATTGTGCCATTATTTATCTCTTGTTTGATTGATTGAGTATTGATGCTATATATTCATCTTGTCCTCCTTTTTGAGTTCAGTTACCATTGACAGGTTGTATATATATCTTGCGTGAGTTTTGTTAGATAGTATTGTGGACATTTATAGCGCTCTACCACCGATGATGCAGCGTAGGCTGGATGTAACCACGACTCATGCCTAATTTTTTGGTGCGGGTCGTAACAGCACATGATGAGACTCACATCCATGAAATAAGGTTGACTACTGGATATTTGAGAAATTTCTCAACGCCCATCCTGAAATCATCTGTCAAACCAATCCTACTTTCATTTCGCCGATTGTATATCCACGATCGGCTCAACTAAGTATCGACTCATTGCTTTCTTATAGACTTGAATGATTATGAATGTACCATGTCAAAAGAAAAAACATAAAGAAAATATGAGCACCTAGTTAGGATACTTGCTAAAAGAAAATACAAGAGAAAAACTTATCTATCGCATATAATATTTTTTTGTTTCCGATACCAAAAAATCCGATACTCCGTTCCGATACTGCCGATATTACCGATATCGCCGATTCCGATACACATAGTAATGGTTTGATACCCAAAAATAAAATAAAAAACAATATTAGAAAATACTTAAAATTATGCATAAAGTATAAAATATATATATTCTAAAATGTAAATAATTTACTAATAGTTATTTATTTTTTATACTACCAAAAAATTCGATACTCCGGTCCAATACCGCCGATATTACCGATATCGCCGATCCCGATACTCATAGTAATGGTCTGATACTGATACTTGTTCATGTATGTACAACTTAACTCCTAACAATCGAAAGTTGAAACTTTTCATTTCTATTTTGTCATGTTTTTTTTTCCTTCCTGAATACAAGGCACATAGACAAATATTGCTTGGCCCCGACAAACCACTCAAAGCAATCTATTGTTGGCTTATTTATTGGTTTGAGATATAGGACTAAATACAATTTTTATTACTTGGAATTTTGTGTTAATTTCTGAATAAATTTCTCTTCTACCTATTCGCAAATCCTATATTTTAAATGTTTTTAATTTTTTTTTCAAGAAGAAACTCGTAACTAGTATCCATATGACAAATTAGTAGCTTTCCAACACGATCCAAAGCAAATATTTGTTTATACACCTAATGTTTATATGTGTCTTCTAGTGTCTTGGGTCATATATCTTTTCATAAAATTCAAATATATTCGACAATGTGTATAGTCTTTCCCCAAATAGATATGTGGAGGGTTAGGGTTTACCTTTGGAAGGGAGGAGGGGATATGACGGAGCGCGAGGGCGGACGCCTGAGGTCGGTGGAAGGCCTGGCTCAGATTCCTGAGGTCGGAGGAGAGGAGAGGCTCGGGGGGGATGTCTCTGCCGCTCGAGTCGAGGAGTAGGAGGAGGGCTCGGGAGGATGTCAGGGCTCGCCGGAGAGGGGGAGGGGCTGCTTATCGCCAGAGAGGGGGAGAGGGTCGGTGGAGGAGGAGGAGAGGGCGAGTGAGGGTGAGGGGCTGCCGGAGAGGGGTCGGGGGTCGGTGGAGGAGGAGGTCGCCGGAGAGGGGGAGGGGTCGGTGGAGGAGGAGGTCGTCGGAGAGGGGTTGGGGTTGGGGGAGATAGAGAGAGAGATTGAGAATGGGGGAAATAAAACAGGCTCAAAAAATTTAAATTTTCGCAACGATGGATAATTCCGTCGCTAATCCGTCGATGAAGTAACAGTGACGGATTAGCAACAAAATATTGACGAAATATAATATATTTGGTTTATATAAATAGTTTAGTCGTTATTCCGTCGTATTTTCGTCGCTGACTCAACGACGGATTAGTTTTCGTTGCTGCGATCCGTCGCTATTTAACAGTATTTTTGTAGTGGTTGATTAAGACTTTGGAGCCTATATATTCAGATCTCTTCTTCTCCTTTGGATAACGGAAAAATAAAAACATACGTGGAACCTCTCTCTCATTCTCTTCTCTACCTCCAACAATGCTTCGTTCCTCAATTCCTTGCTCTGGACAGAGCTAAGTTTGGGTCATTCTCTCCAATTTGTGTGCAATAAAGAGAAGCTGCCAGTGCGAAAGTTTTACCACTAGGAACATTCAAGATACATCTGCACATAGATCTCGGATCAACTCTTAGATTGTTGAAAAATATTACCTTCGATTCCTATAAACAAAAATAATAATGGGTTAGATTTACCAGTCTACGAAAAAGTCATACACGAAAGCATTATCCTATTCGAGGTCTATGTGCAGACATCCTCTCGAATTTTTCTAGTGGTAAAATTCTCTTGCTACCGGATTCCTGAAGGACTATAGGACCCATTTAGAAGCATATTTGCTTCTGATTTTATTGAGCCTTTCCCTTTGTAAGATTAAATTTTGCATTTAAGGAGGCGTTAATTGGTATTGATACAACACTTAATTAACCATTAAATCCGTCATGACCGTTATAACTCATTTTAGAGATCAATTTTATTAAGCAAAAGTATCTCTTTCTCCATGGAATCGATGTTATTTAATTCAGGCATTACTTCATAACTGATGGCATACATCTTTTTCAGTCTCACCCAATATATATATTTTATTCCATAACCAAAATTTTCATTTCAAATTTTACTTAGCTAATGTTGCTTAATTATTCCAACTGTTTTCATAATTATTTATTAAGTGACTAGCTAGTATTATATGCTAAGCATGTAGAATGTTTACACTAGGAATATCATTCCAAATGAGATAAGTTGGTTGATCTTGAAAGAGTTAACTGTGTAATCTTGTTTAGTAGCATTCTATATGAATAGTTCACCGTAAGAGCTTATGTGATTCTAGTACATGTTGTTGGCTTCAATAAAATAAAATAAAAACATGTGCAAAATATATACTATGCATAGATAAGATCTTCTTGTGTATAGCTAAGATCTTCAACAAACTTAGATCAAGAGGGAGGGAGCTTATCGATCAAGCAGGCTATCTTATACTCAATAGAGAAGTAAGTACCTTTGGCTCGAATATGTCTAAGGTATTCTTGGAACTCATATAAATGATCTTTCATAGGTTTGTTGTCTACCATAAAATATCTGTTGAATGTAGAGGAATTGAATCTTTCAATTCCAGCATCATCACAACCATATTCATCTTCTAAAGCATCCCAAAGTTCTTTAGCACTTTTATATTCAAAAAATGATGTACAAATGACATTTCTTCTTAAGTGTATTTACTAAGCCAAAATTAAAAAGTACAAAATTGCTTCGATTCGTAGAAAGGTAATTTTCACATTTACAATTCAGATATTTTATTCATCCTTTGATTATTAAGTTCAATTGTACAAATATATAGTTAATTAATACTTTTCTCTTATCAGTTCATATGTTTGAACTTCAAATGACTTTAGTGTCATTATATTAGAATTTCTAGTCAGACAAAGAATCTCAATATTGTTTTTGTCACAATATTGTTAAGTAAACATTGATTTGCGTATAATTGGTGATATTATAATTCATTTTGATATATTCAAATAATTTAGTCAAAAGAAAATAGTTTAGTAATATTATAAATTTCTTCAAATCTAAGTTTTAAAGTAGACATTAATTTGAGTACAAGTCGAAATTGTCCTTCTATCAAAAATGGTGTAAGTAATCCTAAGCGACATGATATTTAAGTGTCTTCGGACCACCGCTAGCTGGGAACTGGCCCCTACAGCTAACCCAAGTTAATCAAAACTCGATAGCCTAAAGATTTGTTAAGGTTGATTAGCAAAAAATATTTAAACTATTATTCTGGTTATCTAGACTGCCTTATTGATTCAATACATTATCCTTACGTAACATTATATTGTCACATTTGTCATAATGGCTTGTAAAGATGAATCGTCTAGTGTCAAACATGAAAAGTTTAATGGTTTCTACTTTATGAGGTGGCAATGTCAGATGAGTTTTGGCTCACTACCTTAAGGCTTATATGAGGAATTGGTAGAATCACACATATGTTAAATAATTCTAATGACGATGAGTCTGATTTAGGAGTAACCAAATCATCTTGCTCGGTCAAATCAGAAACCCTAAAGAAATATACTACCACTTTTTTTTTACAGAATTCTAAGTGCTTTATATGAGTCACTATATGACATATTCTTTTAATATAAAAGCATTAAAGAACAACTTAGATACTCATAAGATAGGTCCATGTGACAAACTAACATAGTTAGGAGTATTATAGACTCTGAAATGATATCTTTATCATAGCTTGTACTTAAGCTATATAGTTCAGACATCTTATTTTACATGGTCTACATATTTTTGTACCTATCAATTTTTATAAATTGTGATAATCAATCTGATATAGAACTGCTAATTAATGTCACCACCCCATTTCCAGAGCCGGGTATTTTTTTATTTTTAATTTAGTTAATTGTGTATTATTTATAATTAATTATATTTATATTAATTAATGATTGTATTATATTTTTATTGATTGTTTTAGGATTTTGGCTAGCCTGGACCCATGTCAGACCCTAGTGGACCCATGTCTGACCCAGCCCACACTCCTGTGAGACTTATTTTTGGGTTTAGAATATTTATTATATTTTTAGTAGGTTAGTTGGAGAGATTTGGAGTTAGTTTGAGTGCTTTTGGAACCCGAAACCCAAAACCGAGTTACGGGAGGGCATTTTGGTAATTTCCCCAACTTGTGAACCCCTTTATTCATGCTCCCACCCGACCAAACCCCTATTCCCGTGAGAACACAGCAGCCATTCTCTTCTTTTCCACTTCTTCTTCACTTCTTCTTCTTCTTCTTCTCCACTCATTTTTCTTCTTCCTTTCTCCTTCCTACTTCAAGTAAGTACCCATTTCTCTTCTTTCTTCTTCTATTCTTCATGAATGATTAACCCTAACCCTACATTCTTCCCCAACCTAGGTGGGTAGAGCCTAGATTTGGTGTTGGAGCTTGGATTGGGAGCTTGGTTTGGTGGATTTGGAGCATTTTGGAGATTTTGGCTTGGGATTCCAACTCCCAAGAGGTAAACCCTAATTTTTTTCCTTGTAATTACTCTTTTATAGTGTAATTAATAGTTTAGAACCTTCCTAGACCCTTAGGCTACCCGTGGGAGGAAGTTGGAACTAGTTTGGTTGGGTTTAGAGACTTTAACACTAGGTTTTGTGTCAATTTCGGGTAGAATCCGAATTTGGCCCAATTTTGGGTGATCTCCTAGGTTAGACGGACCTAAGTAGACGTTGTCGAATGTCTTGAGGGTGAGTGCGTGTCTCCGTTTGGACACGGGAAGCTGTGTCACGGAGAAACGGGCATTTCGGGCGAATTTAGGGTTTTCGTCGTCGCCGGTTCTATGTGCGTGCGCGTTTTTGCCACGGACCTAGAATCGACGAATTTTTTCTACGATCTAGACATCATTTAGAATCCGTGGGTAAATTTTGGGCCGATTCCGAGTTGGTTTGGTACGTTTCAGGAGGTTTTCCGAACCGCACACCACGTGTTCGTCGAAATGACCGAACGGCCATTTCGGTGTGGTTTCCTAGTTTCGGGCTTGTGTGCACGTTGGGTTAGTATCGGGGAGTGTGTGCTAGAATTCTCGGGCTATATTTTATATATTTATAGGTGTTTGTGCGTGTCGGGGTCGTTGGGGGTACGATGATGAGCGTTGTGTGTGTTGTTTGTGTGTGTGTTGTGTTTATATATATATATATATATTTGTGTGTGCTTCTATATATATATTTTTTCTATTTATATGTGTGTTTTTATATGTTTGTGAGTGTGTTAGGGAGTGCTTGTGTGAGTGTGTTAGTGAGTGCTTGTGTGAGTGTGTTGGTGCTAGTGTATGTGTGTAGGTGAGTGTGTGTGTGAGTGTGAGTGAGTGTTTAGATATATATATATGTATATGAGTTTAAGTTTGTGTGTATATATGTATATATATATTTATATATATATATATATGTATGAGTGTTTATGTGTGTGGTTGTGTGTTTGTGAGAGTGTGTGCTAGTGTGTGTGAGAGTGTGTGTGTGAGGGTGTGTGAGTGTGAGTGTGTGTGAGGGTATATATTTATGTTTGAGTGTGAGTGTGTAAATGTGTGTGTGTGTATATATATATATGTGTGTGTGTGTGTGTGTGTGTGTGTGTGTGTGTGTGTATATATATAGATGTGTGTTTATATATATATATATTTAGCTATGTATATAATTATATGTGTGTGTGTATGTTGATATGTGTTTGAGTGAGTGTGTGTGTTAATATGTGTGTATAAGTATATATGTATGTGTATGAATATATATATAAGTTAGTGTGTATATATATATAACTATAGAGTTATATATATGTATATATATGTATGAATATATATATATATAGTGATATATATATGTATATAGGAGTGTGTGTGTGTGTGTGTGTGTGTGTGTGTGTGTGTGTGTGTGTGTGTGTGTATGAGAGAAGGGGGGCTGGAAACTGAGAACAGCAGCTGAAGCAGCAGCACAGCAGCAGCAAGGAGCAGCAGCAGCAGGAATATGAAGCACCAGCAGCAGCAATTTGAAGCAGGGAGCAGCAGCAGCAGTAAAGGTAAGCTCGAGCAGCAAGCAGCGGGTAGTAGCGAGGTAGAGGGAGATAATAGTTAGCTAGATAGATTAACTAGATAGGTAGATGGATAGATAGATATATCTATCCATATGTGTATAGATATATTTACTCATAGTTAGATATATGTATGGATAGATTGATAGATATATGATAGATTGATAGATAGATAAGTAGATTTATAGATAGATAGATAGTTAGATAGATAGTTACCTAGATAAATAGGTAAATAGTTAGATTATAGATACTAGATAGGTAGATAGCTAGATACTTAGATATATATCTATCTAAGATATAGATATCTATATACCTATAGTAATATATATTTATGTATAGGTAAGGTAAGGTATTGGGTATATATATATAGGTATATGTATATATGCTTTAGATATATATATTTTAGCCTAGATTATAGCTAGACATATATGTTTATGCATAATTAGCTAGCTAGAGGGGTAGTCGGGTTGAGTTTAGAGCGGTATCTCAATACCTTGAGATAACCAAGGTATTGAGTTTCGAGCGGGGTATTTGAGCAATAGCCTAGGAATAGTATTGGAGTAATTTTTATATGTTTATGTGTATATATTTATGCGTGCTAGCATAGGTTTTAGAGGGTTTAGACGGGGTGCGTAGCCTAGGTTGAGGTATCGGATACCGAGGGTATCCCGGTATCTCAAGGAGGCGAGTTTGAGAGTTTTCTAGCTTAATGAGCTCGGTTTGACCTAGAATTTCAGGAGCACCCTAGTTTGACCCAGACTTGACCGTAGTTGACTCAGTTTACCGTCAAAGTCAACTTTTTACCTAGTTTTGACCCAGAGTTGACTTTTTGGACCCAGAGTTGATTTTTTGATCCAGATTTTATCGGTTTGACCCGTTTGACCTAGAACGACCCTAGAAGCCTATTTTTAGTTATTTTATATCTGTTTAACTCATTAGAAACCTGTTTAACCTTGCTTTTTGCAATAGGTCCTTGCGATACCAGTTCGGATCGCCAGTTGCTCAGGACGTTAGGCGAGTACATTCTCTGATAGTTTTTATTATCTGATGATTATTATGATTCAACTTCTAGTATAGTATCATCTGATTATTCTGGCACAACACGGGACACTGACTGGTATTTCTGGATTCATTTACTTGTGACACATATATTTTATGTTTCTGGCCTCTATTCTGGAATCACTATTGGCATCACCTACAGGCATCATTCATGTTCAGGCTGGACTCATCTTGATTTGCGTGTCGGGTCTTAGATCCACTTGTATTAGTCGGGACGGAGAAATACTCAAGTAGACATGTAAACATTCTCATCTGGAATCATCAGGAATCACTCCCTCTAGTCTAATCTGGAATGATAGCAGCCGCGCACCCAGTGCGCGGTGAGCCGTACTTACCCCTAGCCGTTTACATGTCGAAACAAATATTTCAAAGACACCGAGTTCATTCTTTATAGTCTGGACTCACTTGTATTCTTGTTGGTCTCACTTACATGTTTCTGGGCTTGACTCACTACATATTTTTTATGCTGGACTCACTACACGTTCATGTGCACGGACTTAATATTAGCTTAGATTTCTTGTATCTTATAGTTACTACTATCTTGTTTCTAATATTCCTGCACCTTTACCTTTATGAACCAGTGATTTATATATTTCTTGTTTCATACTTGCTTCATTCTTCTTGCTACTTGCTATAACTGTTTTATAGTTTTTATCATTTAAATGGAACTGCTGTTAGAGATGTACTTGCTCCAGTCCTGACTGGACATATTTTTTAGAGTATCCGGAGGACTGGTGTCCGATATTTTATGGACCTGAGCCTGTTGATGGTGCAGACAGGGACCCTCTAGTTTAGGGGTGATTTTCGGGTTGCTAGCCGGGATCACTAGGACCTTGTTGTTGTTTTTATTAGCTTTTAGCACCAGATTTGTCTCCGGTTTTGGATTGAGACCTTGTATTGTATATTATTATTTTGGATGATGTATTATTATTATTGATGTTGTGGTTGTGGTTGTAGTTGTTGGTTAGACTTTGGAGTTGTTAGTCTTCTTGTTATCTTATCGTGCTTAGATTCGTGATTGAGTACTTGATTATCATTATGTGATTGGTCCTCCGTTTGGAGTTGAGATCTTGACAGGTTTATATTGATTGCGTGGTTGCCCTCCTTTTGGAGAGGTCATGGCAGATTTTTTTGTGAGTTATCTAGATAGTTGACCTAGACAGCGTTCTACCGCCGATGCTGCGGCGTAGGCTGGACATACCTATGACTCATGCCCGATTTTTCTGGGCACGGGTCTTGACACGTTTTTGGTGGGGGCCCCATGCAGGTCTCGATTTGCGATTAGTGCGATGTCATGGTGGTACAACAACTTAGTTGTACTGCTGCGAGCTTGCTATAGGATCTAGGATCTAGGATGAGAGTGTACTCAATCACGACTAGGAACAATTCCAATCTAATTATTCTGAATTTGCTTCTTTTGAAATATTACCGTCCTTCTTTGATGATATAATATCTTGCACCGTATTGACTTCTTTTGATCTGTGTTTAGGATATCTCCGAAGACACGATCCCATCGTACCGTTCTAGCAGTTGTCACTGAGAGGTCTGCTACCTCTTGTCCAGCTCGTATTCAGGCAGTTGCTACCGCTCCACTCATCACTCCTGCGGTTGAGGGAGCTTCTGCTTCTCTCGGGGATCCTCCTTCACCTATCGATCCGAGGACTACCCCAGTCATTCCGGTGGTTCCTCCACCACTTCCTGCTCCAGTAGATGTCGCACAGTTATTTGCATTCTTCAGGGAGATGATGGACGCGCAGCACCGTCAAGTAGATGTGATGAGGCTGGGCATTGAGAACGCCCACCAGGTGGCCATGACGGCAGTGGATAGGGTGGCACAGATTCAGCCACAGGCAGATCAGATTCAGTGTCCGAGGCCGGGCAGCATCATTGACTTCCAGAGGATGCGGCCCAAGGAGTTTCGTGGTACAGAAGGGATCCTGTACGCGGATGACTGGATAGAGCAGTTCGAGGGGATCTTCAGGCTGGCACAGATTCCAGACAATATGCAGATAGAGGCAGCGGGCAGTCAGATGTTCGACCTCGCTTTGACATGGTATCGCACAGATACGAGGATCGCGGTACCAGGGCTTACTTGGGAGGCTTTCAAGAGGCTTTTTAAGGAGAAGTTTTTCCCAGATGTGGCGCTCAGTGCTTTGGAGAGCCAGTTCGAGGCACTCGTCCAAGGGAGCATGACGGTGGACGAGTACGCAGCGGAGTTCTGCCGTCTGGGCAGATTTGTAGATGGCTTGAGTGAGGCAGCCAAGGCGAGGAAGTTTCGCAAGGGCTTGGTCATGGCGGTCAAGTCTTTGACCAGGAGCGACCGTGAGGCGACTTTCGAGCAGATAGTAGGAGACGCTCAGAGAGCAGAGGATGACTTGGAGCTCAAGTCCAAGAGAGGCAGGGATGATTCAGGCAGTGCGAGTGGTAGTGCGGGACCAGCTAAGCGTTCCTATGTGCAGAATGCAGTGCAGCAGGGTCAGGATCAGAGGGTGCCCACTTGTGCCTACTGCAGGAAGGCAGGACTCACTTGGGATGTCTGTAGGAGGAGGTTGAAGGTGTGTTTGTTCTGTGGATCCACTGCTCACCAGATGCGAGATTGCCCCACTGTACCTCCATTTGGTGGAGCACAGGATCAGAGTTGGAGCTAGGCCACCTGTGGCACAGTATCATGCCCCACACCAGCAGAGGGATACACCCCAGCAGGGCAGGGCTTATGCGTTGACGATCGAGGAGGCCGATGCTACGGGTGTCGGGTTAGCAGGTCTGTCTCTTTATTCTTCTTTCTATCCTTTTCCATTCTTTGTGGTGTGCTTCATTAGTACCTGTTAGATTTTCTTTGTGCTGTGGTAGATAGTGTAGTGACCCTGATTGAGACTGTGATAACACGACCAGTAGGACCCTGATATTGTATGTTGTATAAGTAGAATTTTTTGACTGTGATTGTTGGGGGTTTGACCTAGAGTGAGTGTGATTGACTTTAAATTTCGAGGACAAAATTTTCTAAGGAGGATAGGCTTGTCACCACCCCATTTCCAGAGCCGAGTATTTTTTTTATTTTTAAGTTAGTTAATTGTGTATTATTTATAATTAATTATATTTATATTAATTAATGATTGTATTATATTTTTATTGATTGTTTTAGGATTTTGGCTAGCCTGGACCCCATGTCAGACCCTAGTGGACCCATGTTCGACCCAGCCCACACCCATGTGAGACTTATTTTTGGGTTTAGAATATTTATTATATTTTTAGTGGGTTAGTTGGAGAGATTTGGAGTTAGTTTGAGTGCTTTTAGAACCCGAAACCCAAAACCGAGTTACAGGAGGGCATTTTGGTAATTTTCCCAACTTGTGAACCCCTTTATTCATGCTCCCACCCGACCAAACCCCCATTCCCGTGAGAACACAGTAGCCATTCTCTTATTTTCCACTTCTTCTTCACTTCTTCTTCTTCTTCTTCTTCTCGACTCATTTTTCTTCTTCCTTTCTCCTTCCTACTTCAAGTAAGTACCCATTTCTCTTCTTTCTTCTTCTATTCTCCATGAATGATTAACCCTAACCCTATATTCTTCCCCAACCTAGGTGGATAGAGCCTAGATTTAGTGTTGGAGCTTGGATTGGGAGCTTGGAAGCTTGGTTTGGTGGATTTGGAGCATTTTGGAGATTTTGGCTTGGGATTCCAACTCCCAAGAGGTAAACCCTAATTTTTTTTCCTTGTAATTACTCTTTTATAGTGTAATTAATAGTTTAGAACCTTCCTAGACCCTTAGGCTACCCGTGGGAGAAAGTTGGAACTAGTTTGGTTGGGTTTAGAGACTTTAACACTAGGTTTTGTGTCAATTTCGGGTGGAATCCGAATTTGGCCCAATTTTGGGTGATCTCCTAGGTTAGACAAACCTAGGTAGACGTTGTCGGGTGTCTTGAGGGTGAGTGCGTGTCTCCGTTCGGACACGGGAAGCTGTGTCACGGAGAAACGGGCGTTTCGGGCGAATTTGGAGTTTTCGTCGTCGTCGGTTCTATGTGCGTGTACATTTTTGCCACGGACCTAGAATCGATGAGTTAGTATTTTTTCTAGGATCTAGACATCGTTTAGAATCCGTGGATAAATTTTGGGCCAATTCCGAGTTGGTTTGGTGTGCGTTTCAGGAGGTTTTCCGAACCGCACACCGCTTGTTCGTCGAAATGACCGAACGGCCATTTCGGCGTGGTTTCCTAGTTTCGGGCTTGTGCGCGCATTGGGTTAGTATCGGAGAGTGTGTGCTAGAATTCTCGGGCTATATTTTATATATTTATAGGTGTTTGTGCGTGTCGGGATCGTTGGGCGTGCGATGGTGAGTGTTGTGGACGTTGCGTGCGTTGTTTGTGTGTGTGTTGTGTTTATATATATATATATATATATATATATATATATATATATATATATATATATATATATATATATATTTGTGTGTGCTTCTATATATATATTTTTTCTATTTATATGTATGTTTTTATGTGTTTGTGAGTTTGTTAGTGAGTGCTTGTGTGAGTGTGTTGGTGCTAGTGTATGTGTGTAGGTGAGTGTGTGTGTGAGTGTGAGTGAGTGTTTAGATATATATATATATGTATATGAGTTTGAGTTTGTGTGTATATATATATATATATA